>VDFB02072765.1:318663-341666 GCA_007258455.2 Sequoia sempervirens
TTATGCTTTTGTTTCTTTTAGCTTGGTCCCAATTCTTTAAATCATAAATCTTTTTAATTCTATGTTGTGAGTACTTGTATCTACCATGTTATCCATGCTAGTTTCTAAAATTCACTCAATGTCTTGCCTATGTTGAGTGATATTTTATGTTTCTCAGCATAATTTTGTGAGAACATTATCTGTTAAGAAATATCCTATTAATTATGTGTTTGAATCTTTAGATATTGTTAAAGGGTCACCCCCTAGGTATTACAAAGCCTGAAGTGTTGGAGGAATGTGTTCTAACTCCATTTCTTATCAGTTGGACAAATCCCCCACTGAATCTGATTATTAGAAAGTGGCTAGTCTATAGGATTCAATTGGTCTAGTTCAATTTGGAGCACCAACATAATGGAGACTCTATTGAGGAATGGACTCAGAAATTTGGCTGTAGATTGTTAATCATAGAGTCATATCATGCATAGAGTCATTATTTTCCATTCTAAAATTGAGTTCAAATATTGAAGGATTTCAACCCTAGAGAAGAAATTGTTGCGATGAACTTGAAGATTTCATGATCTATGGTGCTCTACTCGTGAAAGGAACTCATAAATGAATTTACATGTGAAATAATTTACTGTTGTTTGAAGTTCAGTCCTCTATGAAGAGAGGTAGCAACTCTATCAGGAGAACCTGTTGAAGAGGTGAACACAGTTCTAGGTCTACAAATATTTCTAATTAGAAGAAAAATTTGCAATAGCTGTAGCATTTCCAGGTATTCCTCATTTTGGTTTTCAAGAAACTCTTGTATGAAAATCATATTTGAACTTCTTAGGAAAATTTTTGGCTCCCTATTTAGTGATTTAGTACTACCAAAGGGAAAGAATAGTAAATTTAAGTTTGCACACTTCCATTTGTTAGATCTGTTGAATGTGGGTATGTGCAAGATCATGATGGGCCAAAAGTGGCAATATGATGGGTATGTGGCTGACGACTATTTTTTTACCCAAAATTGATGTAACGAAAAGGGTTTTTAGAGGAGATTCTCAGGTTTCCAAAAATATAAATTATGCTTTACTTTGAATTTAATAAGTAATTATTATTCTACCTGTTCGGTGTGACTAAAGTCCTTATTATTGGTGATTGAAAAACATCTAGCAGCTTAAGCGTGCCATTTTACAGATCAAAATATGCATCACATTCTTTTACTTTTCTGGGATTAAAAATAAAGAATTGAATTTCATGAAATTTTGACCAAGTTAAGGTGGTCGGACATCTGGTTTCTGTTTTTAAAGTTGTAAAAAATTCATAATTAATTATTATTTAACTAGAAAAATTACAAAAAAATATCATCACATTAGACAGCTCCCTCTCTTGCAATAAATCAACGCCAAAAAAATATTATCATTTTATTTTGGTTGGGTGGTCGGATAAACACCACTTCTTATTTTTCCACAAATTTAAATTGCCCTTGCATTGAAATTTCAGAGTTTTTCCTGGAAATAGATTTTTTTATTTTTTACAAAAACAAACCTATTGGCTAGAAACTACATTTTCAATTTTCTCTGATTCATTACATATTTTTTGAAATAATATAGATATTGTTCGGGTACACTGGTAGGATTGCCTAACTCTGGTTTTTCTGATTTTTTTGCCACTTAAGGGCTTGTTTTTTCCATGATGATCCTGCACATACCCATGTAATTGCAGTTCCATAGAAAGATTTTTGTCTACTACTCAAGTATATTTTTCATTTGGATGGTTAGATTGCATTTGCATATCCTAGAGATTTCCATCCAGTTGCATTGTAATATGTTGGTTATTACCATGTGAGCAATTATCATTGTAATCCTTCATTTGGTCATGGTTGTCATTATGCACAATTAGTGAGTCTTAATTTGCATATATCCATGGATCATAAAGTAGCCATACCTATAGACACTTTGAGACAACTTGTCAAGAAGTGTCAGAAGTCTAATAATCTTCATATGTATTTGATACCCCAAAGTGTAAGAATCCAAGAGTGCACAAGCCTAAGATAAGGCCCGAATGGAAAGTTGTATTTGAAAGAGGACTTAGAGAGATGGATGAAAGGCACCAAATTTTTCAACAAGCTCAATTAATAGACAATCATACTGTATCTACTTGCCAAATTAATGCACCTTTTGTCAATTCCTTTGATCCATTGTATGCTCAGTTAGATTTTCATGGGTTGATTACAAGGTTGAAAGTATGTCATTGAAAGTATGTCAGCTCAAGTATATAAGGAGATGCCTAGATTTAATGGATACAATGTATGTGAAGGAGATAAACATGTCAAAAAAATTTCTAGCTTCATGGATTAACATTCATTTGGATATTAGGATATGTGGATGAGATTTTTTGTTAGATCCCTTGAACCAAGAGCTCACGATTGGTACTTAAGTTTTCTTGAGAAATATTTTTCTTTCTAGGATAAATTAGTGAATTCTTATAGAAAATAATTTGCAAGAGAACCTTCTGAACTTATCATGAGGTTAAAACATATCAAGAAACAAGATGAAGAGCCAAGTGTTAATTTTAGTCATAGATTTGCTGTTGCCTTGTCACCAATCCCAGAAAGTTTCAAACCTAGTACTCCAGATTGTATCCATATGTATTTTGAAGCTTATGAAGAAGGATCTAGTGCATTATTGAAAGAGTTTAGAATATCAAATATGTAGATGGCTTACACAAATTTAGATAATTTGGAGAAGCAAAGGAATGAATATGTGTAGAGACGGTTGCCTTCAATTATGGGTAAACATGATGATGAAATCAGCAGTGGTGTGAATACAAATGATCAGATGTTTGTAGTTTTGAATATAGACAAATGTATACTTGAGGAGGTAGAAGACAATGAGGATGCATCATTAGTAGGTGATGAGGAAGTTTTATTTGAAGAACCTACAAAATAAATGTACCCAGCTAAAAGTTGCAACCATGATGGTAAAAGATATGATGGAAGAAATGATACATGTGAAGTTTATTTGATCTTTGAAACTGCAAAAGCAGAGAGTAGATTTTCTATAGCAATTGAAGGTTGCAAGAATGAAGATAACTCCTTTGATGATTCTCTCAGTCCAAAACATGTTGATGAGATCTTCCCTTCAAGCAATGAATGTGAGGTTGTGAAGAACATTGGGATAATTCCAAGTCTTCTGAGCCAAGAACATGATGAGGAATATCAATTGGATTTACTCTTTGAAGAAGAGATAAGTGATCATCAATATGATGATACACTTGATCATGTCAAGTCTACATGTGTTGAATGTAGCTTTGATGCAAGTCTCCATATTGAGACATTGGAATTTGCTGATTTAGAAAATGCTCTTGAGAATGATAGTATATCAACTGAAAGTGAAGAAGATGATGCAAGTGATAAGCTCAATGAAGACACGCAGTCTGATGTTGCAATGCAAAAAGATGTGGATTGTTGTTATGAAAACCCAAATGTATGTAAGAGTAAACAAGTGGATAACATATTCTCTATTATTGGTGATGACCATGCTTCTGACAAGGTTGCTAGTAATCCAATCTCTTATGATTGGGGAACTCCAGTTTATGATCAACCCATTGAGTTTTCAAATTTTGAAGATGATGACACCTTGATGTATCCTGATTTGAAATTTGATAATGAACTCAATTCAAGTGAAGGTCAAGGCTAGGAAGTGGTTGAAAGGATAGATCAAAGTGATGATCTATTGAGAAGTGAACAAATTTCAGATTTGTTGACCATAGAATATCAAAAATATGCACATGAGGACAACTTTCAGTTGTTGTGTGCTACCCCTATTGACTTTGACAATGATGATGATCTTCAATATGCAAGGTATGATGCATGTATTTTTGATCTTCCCTTCAATGATGAACTAGCTGATCATGATATGATAATGAGGATGAATACAAGCAATAATTTGGTGGTAATGATGGTTTGTATGATGAGTATGATAGTGTGCATGCTGATGCAAACTCAAAAATTTGTTTTGATGAGTTTGAAGCAGCAAATAACCATGAGTTTGAAGCATCCAATGAGCCAAGTATTGAATATTTTAGTGCATATTTGGACAAGTTTTCATTTGATGACTTGATTGAGCCTAGGTATGAGTCTTTGAATGTGGATGTGGAAGCTGATTTCAAAGAGAAATCCAAATGTCTTTTTGAACCAGAATTGCTTATTTATGAGCAAGCTTGGTATGATGAAGATGTTGGTATGTTGTGTTTAGAGGATGACAATATAACTACAAATGATGACAAGTCATATTTCTCTGATGATTCTTTGTGCCAGCATGATGGGGGAGTTTTCATAGAATGTGGAAATGTACAAAACAATGAAGAATGTTGTCTTCAGTATGAAAATGATTTGTATGATGAATATGACTAGTTTTTGCCACATGATAATCAACATTTTGAAAGTATGCATGATTTTCAAATGCACAATTGATTATGGACATGTAGAAAATGTTGTGTGTTATTTCATGTTGGGAGGTACTAACATGTTTAATTAGGTTGATGGTTGTGATCAGTTGCCACTTGATACAAAATTGGAGAATGAAGAAAGTGGTAGCGATGTGGTCTATTTGATTTGGCTACCATATAACAAAGTTGAAAGAAGAGCAAGTTTCCACTTGCATGAAGGCAACCTGATACTTGTGTTTGCAAAGGTGCAGTTGTTCATGTTGTTATGGTTTGACAGAGGAAAGCATGAGTTAAGGGAGACTATCTCTTTTTATAGAATTTTGTTTGAAAGAGGTAAATGTTGACTCCCATTTTTTTCATTTGGTGGCCCGGGGTCACCAGATGAATTTGAAAAAGAAGAATGAATAAAGGAGTAGTTTGACAATACCTAACGGACTTAGTATTTGGTCTACTCCCCAGAGATCTAGAATCTTTCTATGCTCATAGGGGAATACATCCCCAGTTAGAGCCACTGTTGGCACTCTCAAATTTTCCAAATTTGAAGTACCCATTTCAAAAAAATTCCTCTAAACTTTCAGAAGTGCACTTGAGAAATTTTCCTAAGTGACCTACTTTGGAGGTTCATAATTTGAAGCCCATTGATTTTCGTGCAAAACCCATATGCAAGCTCACTCATGTGTCTTATGTGATTATACATGTTAATTTTCAACTTCCCACAATGAGTTTTGTCAGGGTTTCAAAAAGCAAAGCTGGAGGGTTTTGACACTTTTCTGTTGTTTGTAAACTTTCAGTTTTGCAAAGTAGCCTCCCATTTGAGCTTGCATTTTGCAACTAGATGACTGTCAAGAGAAAATAATTGTTGTTCACAATTCTCCAAGCCAAGATGTGATCACATGTCAGGTTCTAGTGCCTTATGATTTGTTTTTCCATTTTTAGTAGATCAAAACCAAATGTAATTTATTCAATTTTGCACTTGCATTTTCAGAAACCTTTCAGAAAGGTCAAATTTGACCCCTAATATCTTTTGGTGGATGATGATTGAATCCAATTCCTTGTTCAAACATGCTTAATGTACCTAGATGATCTCTATTTCTAGTGGAAGCTCGCTAGGGGTTGATTTGATATTTTTGCAACAAGGTGATTTCATCAGTTTTAATTGATTATGAATAGGTTGTTGCAGAAAGTTCGACTGAGCAACTTTGAAAGGGAATATCTTTAACCTCATGAATCCTTTTTTTGAGCTGTTTGTTGCACTAAATTCTTGGGACAAAGTTTTTCATGTCTCCAAGAGGTTGTTTGACTAGTTTCCCAAGCTGATTCCAAAGCCTACTTGGCTAGTTTTGCTCATTGTTCTAAGGTGCTAGAAAGTTGATTTTAACAACCCATTTCAAATTTTCATGTGTGGAGCATTCAAAAGGCTATGAAACATCAATTTGAGGGTAAAGTTTTTTGAATTTTTTTTTTTTTAACTGGGCCCACATAGGACACGACATACCCTTCACATTTCGAGATTGTGTTCTAGTGTGATAAAGAGGACACAATCACTAATGTTGTTTTCATGAACCACATTTCATGAGGAGAGCACTCATCTATTATTCAAACTCATTTGAGGTTTTTATCATTGATTAGAGAAGATATCGGTGAACACTCTGAAATATCACATTTAAGTAATAGTGGATGATTCATGGGAGCAAGTTCTCAAGAGCTTTTGATAAAGAGAACACATGTACAGTACTTAATGGAGTATAATGATTTTTCATATAGCAGATTTATTGAATCCCAAAAGGGAACACCAAATTTGAAACTTGAGGCTGCAGATAAAGCTATTGAACAAAGAACTGTAGGGAAAAATGAGAGATCTAAGAATGAGTTTATCCTTTTACAATAAGCTCAAACTTCATTGTGAAAATATGAGTAGCCAATGTGCCTATTATAGGTTGTTCATGTGCAGCACATGGAAAAAGAATAGAGAAATTTTTTAACAAATGAAATGATTGGAATTAAATATCCATGCACCAATGAAGAAGGCGTGCACACAAGATGCATTTGTTTGAAAGGATTTAGAGACTTCCAAGCCATGTGCATGGGGAAAAGTCAACAACGCCACATAGGTTCAAGCCCTAAAGGAGAGGTGCCAACGTTCCTGTAGATTATGCACACAAGGGAGGCGATGCCATGTGGTAAGGATACGCCCCAAAATATATTTGTTGAAAAGTCCATTCAAACTTTGAAGAAGCTAGTGCGCATGAGAAAGGGGATGTCTTAATGACTGCATGAAGCTTTGTGAATGGAAAATGTAATTATTAGACTTTTTTGCATTAGCAAGAGGAGAATTTACAAGGCATGCGCAAAATAAATCTGGTAAAAAGGCTTTAGATACTTTAGAAGGTAACATTGGAGCATGTAAATGCCACACCTGGCAGATACAACATGAATATGTGGAAATGGTCTCTGAAACCTTCAAGCAAATGTAATTGGCATTCAAAATTCCATCCTTACCACCACACCAATGATGAAGGGGCTTGCATGATACGATTCCCCATTGAATATGTTTTGCAATCACTGGTGTGCTATCAAGAGCCTCTATGCATAATGGAGAAATTCAAAAAGGCCACCATTAACAAGTTATAGAGCTCGATCAAACAACAAAAAAGTTAGGGAAAAAAAAGAGTAAAAAAAAATCAACAGTTGGAAAGAGAGACCCAAATAAAGCTCAATTTGGGCCCTACCCCACTAGCTCATGAGATTTAAGTGCTCACTTGTTAATCTCACACAACTAGCAAGAAGAAGGAAAGTGAATGGTGGGTCCTGGAAAAAAAAAAAAGTGATTATAGCTTAATGTTCCAAATGAAAATATTAAGGGAGACCCCTTCACTTTTAGAAGGAAATCATTTAGAAATTAAATGTTTCACAAGAAAAGAGTGGTATGGTGGGCCCAACATAATTTAAATGGGCATTCATTATTGGTTTTAAATAATGGTCTTCTATTTGTCCATGACAAAATATTAGATGGCCTTCTTTTTCATTTAAAATCAAATATTTTAAATGAAGTGAATAGGGGTAGAGATTATGGCCTGGGTTTTATTTTCCTGGTGGAGAATTTAAAGAGCCATCCAGTATTAAAATCAAGTGTAAGATGGATTATATCAAGCCATGGGTAAATTTTATTTTTCCAGTAAAATATTTTTTATAACCTTTACCTTTTGAGGGCTGGATAAAATGTAATAGGTGAATGATGTAAACTACACGTGAAAGTGCACAAAGGAATGTTTTAAAGTTAATAAATATTCACGGTGTGCAAAATATAAATTGTGAACCAAAGGTGAAATATGCACGTGAAATATTCTTTGCTAGGGAATATAAATGTAAAGGCTGAAAATATTTTATTGATGGGCAATAAAATGAGAAGTGTGCAAGTGAATTAACTATTCACTATGGTAAAGTGAATGTACAAATTAAAAGTACAACAAAGAACAAATGAACAAAAATGTGAAACTTCCATGAGATTTTTCATGAACAGAGGATATTTTGCACATAGCTGGTGAATTTGAGAGTGAATTTCTCCACATGGTGAAATTTTTAGTTGTTAAACAACTTGCTGCAAAGGAAGAATTGGAGGCAAAGTTTTTTGCTAAAGAGAGAGGAGAGAGGCTTTGAAATTTTTTTGATCAACGGGAATGGACCTACCAAATGGATAAATTTTAGGGATTCTTCTATTTTCTATTTCTTCTCTTCTTCTCTCATTTGTAAAGGATTTTCTGTTCCAATTTTTGAAATCTTTTCAAGTCAGGCAGAAGTTCTGCATAGATTGTAAAGCTAGGATGAAATATGACTGAGTCACTAATTTGAAAGTGTTTGTGTTCTGAATTTTTCTTCTATGTTTATTTTATTTGATAATTGTCTCCATGGGTAGACTGTGATGCTCTTTTGGACTCAATAATAAAATTGTCTGTCTTTTCATGCACATTTGTTGCATTTGAGTTATACTTGTTGTTGCTTTTTGTTCTATGAATGATGCAATTTCTTTAATGAAGTGCAAGGTGGATTTATTATTACCTATTGTTTAGGGGATAGTGTAATTGATTCAAGAAATGTGACAGGAGTGTTTTGTTTTAGGTGGATTTATAAGAAGAATTATTAGATAAAGCTTCAGTGTTCTAGTTTTCACAATTTGATAACATTGGAAAAGATCTTCAAAGCATGTTTAACACAGTAGGATGAAGGGCTAGTTATATGACTCCATAGCCCATTTCTTGGCACTGGTCCATTATTATGCTTCTGTTGCTTTCAGCTTGGTCCCAATTCTTTAAATCATAAATCATTTCAATTTTGTGTTGTGAGTACTTGTATCTACCCTGTTCTCCATGCTATTTTATGAAATTCACTCAATGTCTTGCCAATGTTGAGTGATATTTTATGTTTCTCAGCATAATTTTGTGAGAACATTATCTGTTAAGCAATATCCTATTAATTGTGTGTTTGAATATTTAGATATTGCTAAAGGGTCACCCCCTAGGTCTTATAGAGCTTGAAGTGTAGGGGAAATGTGTTCTAACTCCATTTCCTATTAGTTGGATAAATCCCCCATTGAATTTGATCATTACAAAGTGGCTAGTCTATAGGATTCTATTGGTTTGGTTCGATTTGGAGCACCAAGACAGTACCAACTCAAAACTAGATAGGTTTGACTTATGGAACATGCTGGAAGGAATCATTTCCAATAGAAGAGATGAGTTTTGAATGCTTGGGGGGGGGGACTTTAACTCCTCATTATACCCCTCTAAAAAAAGTGGAGGGCTTACCTATTTTCTAATAGTATGATGGACCTATCAGGTTTCCTTAACTCAGTGGGGTTAATGGAGATTCCTTTGAATGGATCTCTCTTTACCTGGTCCAATAGGAGATAGGGTAGTCATCTAATCTAGGTTAAATTGGACAGATTTTTTTTTTCCTGTAATTGGAACATACTGCAAAATCTCTCTCTTACCACTCTCCCAAGAAAAAGTTCAAACCATAGTACCCTCCTCCTGGAATGGGATGATCTAGATTAAAGATTCATCTAATCCATTTAAGCTAATATTTAAACTAAAAATGATTCAATTATACAAATCCTAATCTAAGATTTATAACATGATCTATGCTAAAATGATTTAGATATACAAATGCTAAGCTAATCTAAAAGGGATTTAAACTAAAAATATTCAAACCCTAGTTATCTTAATTAGCTAAATGGATGTATTATTAAAGCCATTAATGGAAGCTAAGCTATTATGCAACTAATTTAAACTAAAATATGCTAAATGTGTGCAAATTATGAGTGTTAGTGCGAGTGATTTCAATAACATAAGTTTGCTCTAAAAGATGGATCCCTATTCAATAGAGTCAAGCTCTATTTATAGAACAGGTAAAAAGAGACTAATGGATGTGATCAAAAAGATTAATCAATGGTTAAGGATGAAATAAATGTTGGAATTGTGAAACAAGCACAAAACCACGAGCCACAGGATCAAACACAAACAAATACACCTTCCACGCAAGAGATCTGCAAACAAATGTATGCAATTAACTTCAACAAGAAAAAGCTACAGAAGAGAGAAAACTTTCAAGAAGATATGAAAGCTACAGATATTCTCTCGTTGATAATTACAATGAGATCAATCCTTATGAAAGGAGATCAAGAAACCTTAAAAGGGAAACCCTAGTGTGCACACTTAATAATTAATAAATAATTAATTATTAGTGTGCCTAAGTTTAGCTTAAGTAACTAAAAGTGTTAAGTGAAGCTTAATTGAAATTAACCAAGTATAGGTTAAATTAATTAGGTAAAACTTATTACTCTGTAACACCCCATAAGGCGAGGCAGGAGTAGCACAAAGGCATAAGAAGAGATAGATGGTCAGGATAAGTTTCTAACAAGAATGGGACAGACAAACTCAGTGAAAATAAGAACAAAATAAGTGACAAGGTCAAAATAAAAATGACTCAAGTGGAAAGTGAAAGCCACAGCTAAAGATTGATTGACGCAAAACAAAGCACACATACATGAGGCTGGAATCATATGGATCCATTGTTGTCGTGGAGAGACACTCACCGGACAAAGGTGTGATGGCAAAACAAAGGCACTACACAACCCCTCGTGGCACTTTATAATACAGTGTGAGTACAAAATATGGCACAAAATGATGTGCAAGAAACCCAATACTATACATACAATGCTGAGGCACTTTATCTTAGTGTGTTTACAAAAGAGAAATACATGCAATGTGAGCCCATAATGTCTACAATGTCCAAATAGGACAACATTCTAAAAATACAATTCTCTTATAGAAAAAGAGGAAACTAGTAGCACCATGATGAAGTACATGAAAAATATACCTTTCAAAAAAAGCGGCACCCAAAAGTGTGGGATCACGAGATATAGCCCATCAAAGGCTTAAAATGAAGCTGAACAACAACATCAAGAAAATGAATTGCAAATAAACCCGGAAGTCAAAACTAGGAAAATACCTTAACTGCAGAGAGCGAGAATTCCACCCCATTTTAAAGCATGCAAAATCCCACCAGAGTATGGCGAGGATATGGCCTCCTAGAATGTGGAGTTACACCAAATTTAGAAAGTATTGTGGAGAGGGCAGTGGAAAAACTCCGCCAAATTTAGGAAAAACACCTCTACATCTACAAATTCACGCGGTTAGTGTGCATGAAAAGAACTCCTCAATTCTGATTGCATTATTTTTTGTAGAAACAGAATCAAGTGCATGTTTATTTTTAAAAAATAGCCAAAAACTTATTACAAAATTGTTTTTGTTTTAAAAAAACAATAAAAAAAATTGTACAATAATTTTTTTTATTAAAAAAAATTTAAAAAAAAAATGGAGAGGGGTGGGCGGAGCCCACACCCCTGCCACTGCCACTCGCTGGTGGTATTAAGACCACCGCCGGTGGCTTTAAGCCGCCACCGGCGGTCTTAATAGCCACCGCCGGTGGCAAGGACAGGGGGCGGAGGTGGGCGTAGGGGCCAGCGCACATAAGCACAATGCGGTCTGGACCTAGGCGGAATACCCCAAAGGTACCAATAAACTTGTTAAAAACCTGCGTGCCTTTTAAAAAGGCTTTAAAAAAATTTTAATATGATTTTTTTAAAATGAAACGCAGAAAAAAAAATTAATTTTTTTTTTTTTACGAATTTTTTTAATACCTCGGTTCGTGTGCAGACAGCCGAAGAGGGCCGTACAGGTAAAAAAATTTGCTTCAAAAATCAATTGCTCAGATTTTGACAATTTTACAGTCGATCTTAGGGTTTTTGGCCACTGCAGATGCAATGGCGATGTCCGTTTGGGCTGAAAATGCTCCAAAAATTCAAGCACCCCCTAGATCTGACAAAAAAACCTTTTTCTTCAAACCTTCACAGATTTGACAAATGGAAGCCAAACTTGATGAAACAAAAGTCGATCTGGACTATTCCGGCAGCTTTGGATTCAATGGAGAGGTCTGATTTACACTAAAATACTTCTATAAGCTTCCTCCTCCAAAATTTGCAAAGAAAGCAAAGGGGATTCAGATCTGAAGTTTGCAACCCTTGTTGAAGAAGAAAACCTCATAAATCGAGAAGGGGTTCGTTGAACCCACGCTTTGATACCATGTTGGAATTTTGAAACAAGCACAAAACCACAAGCCATAGGATCAAACACAAACAAATACACCTTCCACACAAGAGATCTGCAAACAAATGTATGCAATTAACTTCAACAAGAAAAAGCTACAGAAGATAGAAAACTTTCAAGAAGATATGAAAGCTACAGGTATTCTCCCGTTGATAATTACAATGAGATCAATTCTTATGAAAGGAGATCAAGAAACCCTAAAAGGGAAACTCTAGTGTGCACACTTAATAATTAATAAATAATTAATTATTAATGTGCCTAAGTTTAGCTTAAGTAACTAAAGTGATAAGTGACTTAATTAATTAACCAATATGATTAAATTAATTAAGTAAAACAACTTATTACTCTAACAAGAAAGAGGAGGCATGGATCATGGATTCTCATCAACGGGTGAGAATGCAAGATGAGATTTAATCAAGGGTTCACATTCCCTCAAACAAACACACTTTCAACTTGTTCAAGAGGTCACAAGTTAACTTGCTCAAGAAGCTAAGTAAGTTTGCTGAGAAAAAAGAATATTCCCCTTTTTCAAATGAGTGAGGAAAGAGAATGTTCTTTGGAATATTCTTGAATGGGTGAGGGTAAAGGATAATTTAGTGAATTAAAACTAAATTAAATTGTGCAAAAGGGGAAGGAGTATTCCTTTTGGAGGAATGTGCAAAAGAGGAATATTGCCTTAGAATATTCCCTTGCAAGTGGGAGGAATTAGATTTAATTGATAATTAGACAATATTAATTATGCAATTAGGAAATTAGAAGAATTAGATGATATTCATTAAATAAAATGATTTAATGAATGGGGGAAAGGTGGAATGAAATTTAATTAAATACCTTAGGGTTATTTAATTAAATAAGAAGATTTAGGGATTTAAATTAAATAGTTTGATTTATTTAATTTAACAGGAGGAAGTGTTAGCATGAAAGGGGGTGAATTAACCTAATGAAGTTAATAGGTGAAAATGATCCCATTAACTAATTAGCTAGGATAATTTAATTAATTAAACAAAAAGAGGATGTGTTTCAAGAGGAAATGATGTTAGTATATTGATTCAAGTGTATGATATCATTTGGCACATTTTTTAGTGTCTATATTTTGCTCCTCTTTGAAGCGAGGTACCTACTGCTTCGGTTCAAAGACTGATGCTCTTTAGATGAACAACTACTACTTAAATCAAAAAATAAAAATAAAAATCTGACTTTTGGATGCCCCAATGTTGCCCCAGTGGAAGGAATAAGCTGATTCCCTACCCCCTCGAGAAATCGGGTGAAATTTTTTAATTTTGGGTTGATTTCTCAACAAAGGTTAAAATTTTTCCCAAGGGGTCCAAAAAGGCACCAAGATGTAAAAAAACATGTCAAAAACGTGAAAAATGATGAAAAACCCTAGCTTGATGGTTAAATTAGGGAAAAAATCCCTAATTTGCAAGCATAAATAGGTGAGGAAGGGCCACTTTCGATTCATTTGTGCATTCGTACTCTGAGGATTTCTTGCATTTTGAGCTCTGACGCTCTGATGAAATGGCACAACAACTGCTCCCATAACACATTTCTAATCGGGTTCGAGAGTATCAAAGGCTTCCAAGTGCATGACCACTGGTATGTGATTTGAAACTTGATTTGAAATTTGACTTTTTGGTGCATTTATTACTTTTTGAAAATTTAACTTTGGAAGCATCACTCTAGAGCGACGCTTTTTGAGAATTAGCAACGCTAATTTGAATTTTAGCGATGCATATGTGAATTGTGAAGTAGTTCACAATTTAGAATTAGGGTTACAAATTATAAATCGCAATGCATATGTGTATGGCGACGCACTTCTTGATTTGAAAATTAGGGTTAGGGTTTGACCAAAGATAAATCACAACACACATGTTTTTAGTGATGTAACTTTTGATTTGCAATTTAAATGCCTCTAGAATTGATATTTGAAATTTGAATTATAGCGAGGCTATCGTAAATAGCAATGCTATTGTCATTTTGGGGATGAAAAATTCAAATTTAGTCATTTTTTAATTCTTTGATGTTGTGTGTTTCGTGGGTGTAGGAGGTGATCCCGCCTTTGATGTCCCGTGAGCGTTAGTTGACTGTCCTATCTAGCCTTGGTGATTTATCTGAGTTATGATAGGAGAACTTGGGGGAGATTGGCCTGTGACACATTGCATACATGCTCATCATTCATAAACATCTGGCGATGATGACAGCATTGTGTGAATGATGGCACATCGATACCTCATCGTTCCACCTTCCTAACAATGAGGTGACAGTGACACTAGAGGATGTATGGCGGATATTGCACTTGCTGATAGATGGTGAGTGTGTTATATGTGACTTTGATGCTAGCTATGATGCATGCCATGAGCTAATGGAGCTAGAGGACATCATTCTAGTCACTTCCTAGATTAACCTTGAGATGTAGGGTACCCACTTTCAAATTGATTATTGCAACTATCATCTTAGGTTTGGTTGCTCCAAATTGACAGAGTAGAGGGTTTAGTTCGGGATGGGGCCTGGCTTGGAACAAGATGTTGTTTAGGAGGAATTAGTATGCATGAGTTCCAATGATGTTGGCCTCCTTATACCATGATATGCATGATTTTGTATACTACGATGGAAAAGCGATTAGCACAGGGGTCACCTTACTACACATTTAGGCTTAGGAGAACTTTGATGTGTTACAACTGATTGTTCAAATGGTAGATGTAGAGCAAGATGATCTTTTTTTCTAGAGGTACCGAGGTTCTATTACATCATAGCATATAGGGAAGCTTGGGATTTCATACTGGCGTAGGGTCTATTGGATGTTGTTGATATGTAGTTTTCATTGATGTCAAGACTATTGGCATTAAGGTTGTACATGTTGAGGATATTGAGAAAATTGTAATAAAATAAGTTGTAGGTTGTTAGTGATGCAATGGAGTTAAGTATGTTGGCTAGCTCAATATGTTGATGATCAGAGGTTATGGATTAAAGGGTTTGTTGTTGATTATATCTAGAAACATCCACAAGCATCATGAATCACCACAAAAGCATCCACAACAACTGGAATTACTAGAATCACATTATCATCTTTCAAGAACACCAACTAAAGCAACATAACAACTGTTAGAGCACAACTACTCATAATTCGATAAAATCTTCATGCAGATCTTTGAAAATTTACATGGATAAACTAGATATACTCAACAAAAAACTCGTTAATCCACAACCTCTGATCATCAACATACTAAACTCCACTACATCACTAACAACCTCAACTAATTTTATTACAATTTCTCAATATCCTCGACATATACAGCCTTAATGTCAATAGTGTTGACATCAATGACAACCACATATCAGCAACATCCAACAATCTCCCCCTTTGGAATTGACTGCAACACATGATGTGAAAAACACCATCAACGCAACTATCTCTTCCACTTTCCCCCCCTTAGATTTTGACTCTTATCCCTAGATAATTCACAATTTTTCACATGACTCTTCTCCCCCTTTGACATCAATGACAAAGATACACATTATCTTTCTCCACACAAGATCTGAAACACATTTTTGAACATCTGACTACTCCCCCTGAGTAGTAGCCACCACAACATCAATTCAAATCATAAGATCTGACTATGAAATACACAGACTGATGCAAGTCAATGCATCTTAATTCTGATTAGGAGGGGTAATCACCCCTAGCTTGCTAAACTGAGATACTCAAAAGTATCCTTAAGAAAAGGCTTGGTAAAGATATCTGCAATCTATTCCTTAGTGGGCACATACTCCAATCTGACTTCCTTTTCACTCACCTTCTCTCTTAAAAAGTGAAACTTGATAGATATATGCTTTGTTTTTTAATGCAATGCCAGATTATTAGAAATGTTAATTGCACTTGAATTATCACATAATATTGCAATAGGCTCATCATACACAAATTTGATATCTTTCAACATCTGCTTCATCCACAATACTTGAATACAATTATTAGCATTAGCAATGTATTGTGCCTCTGTAGTAGATAAAGAAATAGCATTTTGCTTCTTACTTAACAAAGAAATTAGCTTCTTTCCCAAGAAAAATGCACCACCACTAGTACTATTTTTTTCATTCGCATCTCCTACCCAATCAACATCAATAAAAGAACTCAAAGTAAATTCATCTTCTCTAGGATACCATAGGCCAAAATCAATTGTCCCCTTCAAGTACCTAAAAATACTCTTCACAGCTATCACATGAGATTCCTTAGGATCAGTTTGAAATCTTGCAATAATGCATATGACATTCATGATATCAGGTCTATTTTGAGTCAAATAAAGAAATCCACTAATCATCAATATGTATCTAGTTTGATTTGCTTTAGGTGAATCATCATATTGTGTCAACTTACATCTGGTCACCATAGGTGTGCCAACTAGCTTTGAATCTTCCATACTAAACTTCTTTAGCAATTCTTTCACATACTTGGACTGAGATATAAAGATCCATTTATCTAGCTGAGTAATTTGCAATCCCGAAAATAATTTCATTTTTCCAATCACAAACATCTCAAACTCACTTTGCATCTCATTAGCAAACTTCATGCACAAACTATCATCTCCTCCAAAAATGATATCATCAACAAAGACTTTAATAATCAAATCTTTATCATGATCAATCTTGAAATGCAAATTACTGTCAATAGTACCTTTATTAAATACATATCCTAGGAGTGCCACTAGTAGATCAACAACCTCCTCATCAACCACTGATACAATAGTAGCCTCTATATTAGCCACCACCATCGAGGCCAGATCCCTATGATTTACATATACAATAGCTACAATAGTAGGTATAGGCTATTACAAGCGAGAATGATCAATCCTACCAACAGATTTTGGTGATCACTATTGAGAGAGATCAAGCTAGACAACAAATAGTGGCATTGACAGCTAAGAGAGACTAGGAGCAACAACTTAGAAAAACTTCCAAAATACAGTTGGCTTAGGAGGTCATATGACATCAACAACTTGAGACCATGACAGTTTCAGCCTAGGGGTAGACATTGTTTGCTTGATTATACAGAGGGGTTGTGACTGAGGCGGCCTACTACAAGATGCGCTACCACAGGGATGTCCCACATACTCTTAGATAGCCAAATTATTTTTAGAGTGGGGCACACCCTAGGACCAAGGATCAGCCAAAGAGATAGCCTAGTGAGGGGAGCACCCATCAGGGCTAGCTTGTTTGTATAGACACCTTTTTTATTATTGCTTGATTATTTACATAGATATATATTCATGGGATCTTTTTTGATAGCCTCATGGATATTGTATTTATGATCAATATACATACAATGATTCAAATATTATACCATGATAGTCATTGTTTTTTGATATATATATGATACAAATTTTATGTGATGTTGTGTTCTCTTTATTTCATGATTATGAATGTATGGATGCTTTTGATGTGATTTTAGATGCTTATATATTATCATGTATGGATGCAATTCTTTTATGTGTATTTCTATGCAATTTTTGATGATGGATAATGCAAATGCTTATGCTTATGATATGATAATGTGATGTATGTTAATGATATGTGTGCAATAATTGAAGATGCTTAGAATAAAAAATATATATTGTCCTTCATAGCTTAGATGATAATGATGATGCAGGATGTACATTTCATGACATCCTATGATTATGCAAGATATATGCATGTTGATGATTTGTGGATGTTGGATGGACACATTGATGATTTTTTTGTTGAATGTCATGATGTCAGGTTAGCACGGAGAGAGGATAGAAGAAATAAGATGATCGACCATCAATTTTGATGATTAATTCAAAATATTCAACAAGTCTATGATCCATTGAGACTTTATTAGAGATGGTGATGAGAAATGCATGATGATGATGATTTTCTCATTTCTTGGGATTGGGAATTTTCACCATTCCTTATTGTTTGATATAACATGTAGATATGATGCATCAAGGTATTGATAACCAGGATGGCGCTACATCTAGTGTAATGGAATTTGAATCTACAAATAGATTGGATAGTTCTTGTTCACACCTTGACATACGAAAACCTTGTTGGAATGTAAGTTAGAAGCTTAGGATATATCATACCAAAACATACACAATAGTCAAAAATCTACTCTAAACAACTTCCCTACACACAACTAAGAAAGTATGCACTAAGATTATTTTACAAGAATATCCACAAGCACAGCAAATGAAAGATAATGATTGATACCCCATTCCTTTCTCTCTAAATAATTTTGATAGAAATCATCGAGAGGTCCTTGAAATGGGTCAATAAGATAAATCACAAGAAAAGATCACAAACAAACAATTAGTGGTATCTATATCTCTTGCCAGTTTAATTTAGCTAAGGTGATTTATGATGTTGATGCCCATCACAGGAAAGATACATCCTAGGACATGTTGATCAGATGGTTTGATGTAGGTTGATGATGAGCTTTATGATATGCCATTGATACAAACTCCATTGACGTATTTATGTATGATTTAGACTTTAGATTTGGACACCTAGGTTAAATTCACTTTACGACTTGCTATACCTATTTTCTCTTTGTTTTACCAAAGGTTGAGGGCGATTATTGATTTACTATGGGTGAAGGTTTATTGTGGGTGAAAGCGAAATGGGATGGGTGGTTTTGGATTTTCTAGAATAGTTCAATGTTTTTGGTATTTTGCAAATGTTTTGAGGTTGTTTTTGGTCTTTTTGAAAATTTATGTGAATGCTTTTATTTTTTATTATTTGAGGCTATTTAGGGTTTTCTCTAAAATATTTGAGGTTGTTTAGGTTTTTTGAATGTTTTCCAATGATTTTGTGTTTTTTTTATATTTGAATGTTTTGGATTTTCATTTTTCAATTTTTTTTGGTGTTTTCTAAGATTTTACAAATGTTTAGGGATTTTCTAAGTTTTGACCAAGAACCTAACCTAACAAACCTATCCTAAGGGCCTCAAGGTCTTATCAAAGATAAGTAGTTCCAACGTTATACACGTAGAGACCATGTAGTTTGACCGACATGACTTATTGAAGATGAGATATGAACAATTGATGGAATGCTAGTTTATTATGATAGACTCCTAAAGGATGGACCTAGGGTGCCTCAGGGGCATATCAATGATGGCCTTGCCTACATTCAAGCTTAGAGACCCATAGTTTGTCATGGTTTTGTTTTTGGATTTTCAATGTTCTACCTTTTTAGGGTTTTTGATGTCATTTGGATGTTTTGGATTTTGACTTTACAATTTTATAAATGTTTTTGGATTTTAGCTATAAAGGATTTTGGATCTTTTTGGATTTTATGATGACCTTAAGACATACAAGAACTTTATCTAATCCCCAATGGATTTCCTCCAGTGTTAAATGATTGACTACCTCAATATAGGCATGAAAAAGTAACCTCATGAATGTGCCAAGTAGTACTAAGGGGATACGATACTTCCAAAAAATCAAGCTATGATAAGGATGTGGATAGGTGATTGAATGAATAGGATGAAGGATGTGATTTGATGAATGTAATGATAGGATAAAGATCCTTATATAGATGGAGGTACTTTATTTACATAAGGTTCCTATTTTTCAAGTTTAAACCAAGGTACTTGCCCAAAGTGCCACCAAAGTGGTTTTCACTAGAGGACGATTGTTTTTCTTTATTGTTTTCAATCCTTTCTCTTTTTTTGGATTTTGATAAAAAAAAAAATTGCATTTTCAGATTTATACCCTTCAAGACTCAGCATAATTTTTTTTAAGATGCAAGCTATTAGTTGCTTCCTGCAAGAGTTCACCTTCAGGTGTTGACAATTGGTATGCTCCCAATCCATAACTTGATGTGATGACAAAGGGACCCAACCAGTTAGGCTCAAAATTTCCTTTACTGTCCTAATCTAGAAGGGTCTTTTGATTTTTCTTTAGGACAAGATCTCCTTCCTAAAAAGTATGACATTTTATTTTCTTGTTATAGCTATGTTAATCAGTGTTGATATACTTGCAAGTGATTAAGGGCATCAAGATGATGCTCATCCAAGAATTCTAGCTCATTCAGTCGAGATACTCTATACTCTTCATTAGTAATTAGGTTCTATAGTGACACTCACAATGATGAGAGCTCAACCTCATGGCTTCTAATCCATAGACCAAGGAGAATGGGGTTGCACCTATTGGTGTGTAGATACTAGTTTGATAGGCCCAAAGAGTGGGATTTAGGTATAGATGCTAGTCACAACTGACTTCATTGACTTATTTCTTTAATATTTTCATAATGGTTTTTTTTGTAACCTCAGCTTGACCGTAGCCCTAAGGGTAATATGGGGTAGAGAATCAATGTTGGATGTTGAATCTTTGACATAGCTCTTTCACATCCTGATTCTTGAAGGGTTTTTTGTTGTTTGAGATAAGGGTTTGTGTAAGATTGTAATGAAATATTAGGTAATTCATGATGAATTTAGCAATTTGCTTCCCCGCTATGTAGGTCATAGGAATGGATTTGATCCACTTGGTAAAATACTTAGTAGTTGTTATGATAAACTTGTGGCCATTGGATGAGGTTGGATTGATCTTTCTTATGAATTCAAGCCCCCACTACGAGAAATGCCAAGGTGTGATCATTAGTTGCAACTCTTGAGCTGGAGCATGAATTAGATCCCCATGCTATTGACACTAGACACACTTTTGTACATATTCATGAGCTTCTCTTTCCATGGTTGGCCAATAGTATCCCATCCTCAATAGTTTCTTAGCTAAAGTCATATAGCTAGAATGGGAAGCACATATTCCATCATGTACTTTTCTTAAAGTGGTCAAGGATTCCTCTTGGTTAAGACATCGTAGTAATGTCCCTTCAATACTTTAAAGGTATAGGGTATCACCTAGGATCATGAATTAGGATGCCTTTTTAACAAAGGTCTTTGCAAGGTTCAAGGTGATATCAGATGGGAGGGTCCCTTTGCTTAGGTAGGTAAATATGTCATGATACCACAGGGATCTAGGACCAAAAATGACACATAAATTCAGATTCTAGGATTTTAAAAGTTTGTATGAGAAGTTGTTCTACCAATAATTTGCATTGTAGGATGTTGTTTGGCATGTCTAACAGTGATTCAATTGTTTCCATAGCATCTACTACTTTTTTTTTCATGTGAGAAATATACTCAAAACTTATATCTATGAAAAGGTCCTTGAGACTCTCTACCATCTTCTTGTAAGGAGTAAGATTCTCATCCTTAGTTTGGTAGTCATCATTGACCAAGGTTGATAACTGACTGTGAGTCTCCATAGATTTTCATCTCTTGTATCTACCATTGAACTGTTATCCTTAGACCTGTGATTAGGGCTTTGTACTAAAAAATGTTGTTAGTACATAAAAATGATAGCCTATATGACTTTGGGATATAATAACCTTGAGGGGTGATGAGAGAATACCTGATCCTAATCCATGTTGAGTGAATGATCCATCAAAGTACATTTTCCACTTATTTTTGTGATGAAAAAGGAACACTTATTCATCAAGGAATTTGGATATCAATGGGTTCTCTACATAGATAGGTGCCTCTACTAGTTGGTCTATGATCACTTTTCCTTTGATTTCCTTGCGCTCCACATACTCTATGTCAAATTATGTTAATATCATTATCCATTTGGTCATTCGCCCAGTGAGAATTGCTTTAGATAACAGGTATTTCAATGGACCAATCTTTGCAATGAGTTTGATTTGATGTGACAACATGTAGTGTCTGAATTATTATGAAGCAAAAACCAATACTAAGAAGGATTTTTCAATGGATGAATAGTTTATTTCATATCCCACTAAGGTCTTAGTGATGTAGTATATATCTCTTTCCTTTTTGTTTTCATCATGTTATGCTAGAAGAGAACCTATTGTTGTTGATGTTGTTGAGATATATAGGTCAGTGGTTTGTTTGGAATTGGTGGCATGCGTACTAAAGGTGTTAATAGATAGTCCTTAATCTACTAGAATTCTTTGTCACACTTTTGATCCCACTTCTAAGTTATTCCTTTATGGAGAAGATATGAAAAAGGGTGGATTTGTTCTATAGTTGCACTATGAACCTTCTGTTGGATTGTAATATTCCTTGTAATCCCCTCATCTGCTTTAGTGTTTGTGGTGGTTCCATGTCTAGGATAGATTTTACCTTTGATGGGTCAATTTATATTCCTCTTTGTGAGATGATATAGAAAATAATTTTCCCCAATGTAACCCCCAAAACACACTTTTTCACATTTAGCCATACCTTGTATTCTTCAAGCCTATCAAAGATGGGTCCTAAGACTTGTATGTGCTCACTCATTTTCTTTGATTTTTCCAAAATATCATCTACCTTTTTTTAAACTATTTTGTGGATCATGTCATGAAAGATGAGGGTCATTGCTCTTTGATAGGTTGCTCCTGCATTCTTTAGCCCAAATGACATCACATTTTAGTAGTATGTCCCCCATGGACAATTGAATGCATTTTTGTGTTGATCCTCCTTGGTGATAATGATTTTATTATAGCCTAAAAAACCATCCACGAGTGATAGTATTTCATGCCCAGCTATTAATTCCATGATGAGGTCGATGTTAGGAAGATGGAAGTCATCCTTCAGGAATTCCTTGTTTAAGTCTCTAAAATTTGTGCATATTTTGATTCCCCTAGTGGGTTTTGAGACTGGTACCAAGTTTGAAACCTACTTAGTATAATCTATTGGTTAGATGAATCCAACATCAAAAAGCTTTTATAACTCAAGTTTGACCAAGAGTGCTATCTGAGGGTGCATCTTCCTTAACTTTTGATTTACCAGTTTGGCTTTAAGATAGACTGCTATATGATGCACAACTACTTCTGGATCAAACCTTGGCATATCTAGGTATGACCATGCAAAGTTAGCTTTGTGCTCTTTTAGGAATGTTGCCATGTTCT
>VDFB02072766.1:0-16493 GCA_007258455.2 Sequoia sempervirens
ATAGTCTCAGTTTGATTTTTTTAGAAGAGAAAATTTGTTTAGTCATTGACAAGGATATAGTTTGGAGGTCATTCAAGGATATAGTTTGGAGGTCATTCATGGGTAGTTCAATGAGAAAACCCTCATAAGACCTTGCATACTTTTCAACCCCCTTCAAACTATCCTTGCCAACAAAATATGTCAATATGAGCATAAGGGTTTGCTATTAATGAAAACCCTAGTAAATATGTATTGACGAATCTCATGAAGAGAAAGAGTGAAAAAAACCCTTGTCAAAATCTAGCACCTGTTCATGAAGGGTTAGTGATGGATTTTTTTGCAATAAAAATCCAAAGTACTTGTGAGGAGGAACACAGTCATTGAAGATTCATAGAATAATTTTTCACAATAGCAAGAAGGCCTATGTTTAACAGTTTATCTCATAGTGAGAAATTTTTTATTTTACAGCTTGAAGTTCATCATGGGTATAATTTATATGACAAGATGTAACAGAATGAATCCCATGACCTATATATTCACAAAATACATGAAGTCTATCTATGAGGATAGTCAATCATAAAGGTCTTCATCAGTTTCTATTTATATAAAATAAAGTGCATAGTGTCTTTTTTATTTACTATCCTCTATCATTTGGCATGGTCAAGGGGATTCTTCAACTATCATAATGTCATTAAATATAAAAAGGATGGTGAATATTCCTAAAAAAGGAGATGATGGTACAAGAGTTGCATTTAGGCTTCACATATATTGATAGATCATGTGTTCGTAAGGCTTCCAATGAAGGTTGCAAAGGTTGTCAAGGGCTTATAAAGGTATTTCTTATAAAAAATAGAGACTTGTATACAAAAAAGAATAGGTCCATAATAAAATCAGCATGACAATATCTAAGTGGGTGCATAATTATAAGAAAGTATACTATAGGGTAGTTAAGGACAATGATATAATGTCCCTAACATTTGGAAACTAAGTGACCACAGTCTAAAGAGAACAACAAGAGAAATATTTTATAAGTTTGCTAGTGAGAAGGATAACATACAATTTAAAGAGCTAACCTAAATATAAATAAGGATAACTTATAGGTAAAATGTAATCCTTAAGACAATGATAGTGTTTGGGAGAGTTGAACACAATAAACACAAAAATAGGAAAACCTGTGTGAGTTTCATATCCTTGGATGTTTTTTCAACCCTTTAGATATTTTCCAAGGGTGGAACAATCCATAAACCATAATGTAAAAGACAATGGCCGTGTTTAGTACTATCAAGATAGACGACAAAGGCACAATTTTTTTTTTTAAAAGCTCAAAATGGAAAATAAATCAAGAGGAAAGTTCAAGGTTATAGAGATAAATCTAGTCATGGTGAGAAGAAGAAAAACTAATGGATAGAGGGAAAAGAAACAAAGGGACAATATTCTAGAAACTCAAAATGGATATAGGTGATAGCTCATATAAAGAACATTCAATATTTACAAAGGATAGAGCTTGACAATGAGAAATAAAATGAGGACAGTCACAAGACAAGTTTCAATAATGATAGTGGTTACATGACTGCTGAAAAAGGGGAGAGAGCATCTCAAAGGATATTGGGATAACCTTTACTAAGCAAAAAGATAGTTATTGAGTATGACTTCAAACAATGTAATGATAATCCTTACAAGTGACATTGTCCTTGAGGAATATAGTGTAAATGAAGACTATTGTTTTAAAACCTAGAAGCTACTATGACATCTTGTAGAAAGAGTCTTATGAACTATATATGGGCTCTTATAATGCATGATATCTTGTAAACAAAGTAAAATTATAGAAGGAAAAACAAGAATAAATAGGAAGTGGTCTATAAGCTTTGTGTCAAGTGTCAAGTGATATTTGACAATATGTTGAAGAATGAGTGACAAAGGGGATGATTGGCCTACATATTGAAAGGAAATGTGTATTAAAAAATGTTTTTTGGATTGCACAAAGATATGACAGTCATATTATCTCAAACCCAAGTGAAAAAAATGTCTATGGATGATGAAAGAAGCCTTTCATGTTGTTGTTTCCCTTAAAAAACAAGAAGAAAAGGAGTTTATAATTTTTCAAGGGACATGTCAAATTTTGAAGCCATGTAAGGATGGATGGGGCAAGTTCATATAGTTAAAGTCATACAATTCAAGGAAGATAGGAAGAATACTCAAATGAAAAGATATGACAATGATCTCTAGGTTCCCATATTTTGATGATAATGATAAATTAACCAATATAATATCAAATACAACAAGGGATAGTCACAAGTACAGAAAGAGGATGAAAAATGAAAATCCTAGTGTATTCTAAAAGAATAGATCATAGTGACCGAGTCAATAATCACAATGAGAAAGAACACTTATAAGAGATAACATACATCTTAATAGAGAAGCCATTGAGGAAAAATTTGGGAAGGTGATAAGAAAGAGAATTTTGATAGAGGAAACAATACCAAAAGATAGAAGCTAGGGTATGAGATTCATTAGGAGATAAAAGAATCATGCCATCACTACCAAAGATTCATGAGATACTTTGACAACTCATTAGGAAGACACACATGTCATTCTATGATATTTTGTAAGTCAAATGACATGACAACTAGGAAGGGTTAATGATGCATGAGAGAGATATTTAACATTGTCATGAAAACTTAAACACAACTAGCAGGCCTGTGAGAAATGAAAAGATGATAGTGTGTTATAAGGGGACTCATCATGAACATAGAAGACACTACACAATAAATATGACAATGACCAAATGAATAAATGACAATCATAATGCAATGGTTTATGAATGAAGGTTTCATTACTTAAAAATGCCCTCTAATCCCAGAATAATAGACAATAGTTCTTGAATTTACTCTACAAGGATGTTAGAGTAGTTGGATGGAAGATGGAGAGGCCTAGGAATAAGAAACAAGTGGCAACTACTAGTCCTAAAAGATATCCCACACCTCTAGGAGTTTTTACCATTTTAAACTCTCCCTCACATGTCAAGTATAAACAATTTTATGGAGATTTTGGTAGTTGAGGATTTATGAACAATTGCAAGCATCTAGAGGTAGTTTGGGTGACATGGAGAGAATTTCCAAGGATCTAAGGACAATTTGAGCAACTCATGCATAGTTGACAGCATCTAGGAGCATTTCAAGGAGCATCTTCAATGAAGGAGGTCAAAGAAAGCAAATAATTTCTACCTCAACCACCAACATGGAGCAATTTTAAAGATAAAAATTTAGGAGTGACTCTATAGGGCAACCTAAGAGAGGTTTGATTGAGAAAAATAAGTCCTCGCACAAAGGAGAAATTTCAATGCCAGGACCATGTCAGCCCTACAATCAAAATGCCTAAAACATCTAGAGAAACTGCATTCAACTAAAATAACATGGTAATATTATGAATGGTTTTTCCATGAAATAAATCCCATAATCAGTTTCTTTACATGCTCTAATGGAATTTAAATCGGGCCCTCATGGTACAAAATAACACTACCATTCAACACGATGTAGCACAAGAAACTCATGAATTATAGAGCCCTCATCTTGAGTATAGTCACCATGATGTCACTCTCATGAATTGGAAAGGTGAATATTTTTGTGGGGTAAACTATCTTCAAGGAAAAAATCAGTCTTCCCACTCCATAACAGCTAATACAAGAGCTAAAAAGAGGGCTGTTGACATGGGGATAACAAGCTAAGAGGGGAAACCAAGCTTCTACAATAAGTCACCAAGGTGTTGCTAGCTCTTCATCTTCTCAAAGTGTTCAAATTCTGCCAAGGGGGTAGGTTGTAGCAAGCAAGGAGCAACCAAAAGCACAACCACAACCATCACAAACACAAGGAGATGTTGTTCTTAAAGGATAGAAAAAGGTTAGTACTATGCCATTTAGTGTTTTGGAGCATATGAAGAAGTTCAATGTTAGCATGTCAATGTGGGATTCCTTATCATGTCCAAGTCAAAGGATTTGCCTAATCTCACCTTATCAAATGAAACTTCAAAGGAGAATCCTAGAGTTGTACTTGCTAATTCTCCCCATGTCAAGAGTGAACAACAAAT
Source organism: Sequoia sempervirens (assembly GCA_007258455.2). Taxonomy (NCBI): domain Eukaryota; kingdom Viridiplantae; phylum Streptophyta; class Pinopsida; order Cupressales; family Cupressaceae; genus Sequoia; species Sequoia sempervirens. The sequence continues at coordinate 4,063 of VDFB02072766.1, forward strand.
CAAAGATGTAAAACCACCTCCATTTTTTGTGTGTTTGATTATTGGCCAACACATTATCCATAACTTTAGGATTGACTTAGGATCAAGTAGCTTTGTGATTCCTAAATAAATAGTAGATAATATTGGACTATCATGTGAGCCTCTTATCAAGGGAATATCCTAGTTATATGGGACAACCATAAACATAGTTGGGATAATCAAATATTTGGGTCTTATTTTACATGCTTTCCCAAACTTCTCCATACCACAAAATATACATGTCATATATTTACCACCATATTTTTCCATATGCCTTTCTAGAGACTTCACTACGAAATTAGGGGGTTACTTATCTTATGATTGGTCACTCCTATTTTTTAGAACAAGATATGGCACTAGGGTGACTATAAAATTAGAACCTATAATAAAAAGACCATATAGAACTATATTTTTCGTAGTGTTGTCAATGCATATTTTACCATCCATGAATAAGAGGAACATATTGTTGTCCAAGAGCCCAACACTCATTTAGAAGGCACACCTGATTTGTTTTTAGATGAGTGGGTAGTTGAGAATCATGAAACTGATCCATTCAAACATATGGAAGAAGCAAGGTTGGGTATTTATATTATCTATGAACAATACCTTGATGTCCCTAACCTTGTAAAAGAAGAGAAACAATAGTGTGAACAATAACCTAATGAACTTTGGCAACTATATTTTGATGGTTCAAGAAGTAAAATTGTTGTTGGTGGAGGGGAAATGCTTGTGTCTCCTTAAGGTGATAGGTATTACTCAGATTTCAAATTTGATTTTATTTGCATTAACAATAAATCAGAGTATGAGGCACTTATTCATGCCCTAGAATAGGATAAGAAGAGGAAATTCATATATTTGCAAGTGTCTAGAGATAGTGAGATCATTGTGAATTAAGTAAGAAGTCTAAATGTCACAAATAATGATTTTCTCAAATCTTATAAACATAGAGTTTGGGATGTTATTGAGTATTTTGTGTATTTAACTTGTTGTCTATAGCTAGAAATGAAAATGTCATAACCCAATTTTTATTGCATTTAAATTTAAAATATGATAAATTGGAATATTAAGGAAATTCAATATGTTGAATAAAAATTTGATATTTATGAAATGTTTGAAAGAAGTTGACCGTCTTTTGACTATGTGATCTTATGAACTATCTCATACTTTATCATGATTAAATGTTACTGATGAATTGTGGAAGTGCAAGTGTGTGCAAATGCAGGGTAATAGGTTGAAGGACGAGAGCATAGTTGAAGTAGGATCGTTTAGTCGGATCGAACGGTAAGCTTGATGGAATCTGGGTGCACACACCACAAAATGGCATGATGACTGCATTTGAAATTCATAGAGGAGATTTTATTAATCTGATTTGAAATTATTCAATGATTGAAAAGCTAGACTTGTGAAATGAAATACATGTGATTTCTTATTTAATTTTCTATCTTGATCTTGTGTTTTGAAAATTTAAAAGAAAAAAATAGCATGATTAATGGTGTTGGGTGTTGCCCTGAGAAAGTTTTTGAGTGTTGGGGTTTTCTCATTGTTTTCTCTTTGGACCTAGCTGTATGAGCTCTATGTGGTGGTTTTTTCCTTTTCCTGGTACCTGATGCTTGCGCTACTAAGGGATGTTATGTCAGCCCTTCCTTCTGTAGCAGCTTATTGGATTCTTCAGCCGATGTTTCCTATAGAGGGGGAGATTGCTCCTTTTGAGGTGGAGTGTTGGCTTCTATTGAGGTGGAGCTTGTTTGGCGTGGAGAATTGTGGTTATGGAGGTAAGGGGTTTCATGTCATCCTCTCCCATAGATGGGAGCCCTCTCTTTTAAAGGTGGAGGTTGGGTTGGCTTCTCAGGCATTTTGGTGCTGCTGGTTAGTTGCTGCTTCGCAATGCTCTGCTGTGTTTCCCAAAACCCCTATTGAGGTGGGGTGTTTGGTTTCTCTGGCTCTTTTGAGAATCAGGGTTTTGTTGGTGTTTTACACCAATTTGGTTTTCCCTTGTTGATCTCTTATTGACGTAGGGAGGTGGGGAAAAATGACAGGTCTTGAAGGGTTCTTTGCCAACCCTTTTTGTTTTAGCTTAGTGTTGAGAAGTTGTTTCGCTATGGAGTGGATGCTACAGGTTGTGGTTGGTGCCTAGTGGATTCAGGTAGTTTCTTTAAAGATGTTAGGGGGTTAAGGCACGTGTGCTCCTGGCTGTAAAAGGGTTTTCAATCCCTTCAAACAAAAAAAATCACTTATAAAATTATCCTACGTTGTTTAGACAACTCTAAACCTAGAATCAAAAGCCAAGATATGTCATTAGAGGACCTAAAAGTAGAGTAGAGGTGCTAAGAACCCAGGCGCTCCTAGGCTAGAATTTTTCCTCATATAGTGATTGAACCAAATCTTTTAGGGCAAGTACACAATCCTTCTTACACTTCCTAGATTTTCCCAGATGTTATTAGTTTTAGTCCAGCACTTTTCAAATTATTGCATTTCTCATAGTAGGGCACATAGTTTAATCATAACAAATCAATTCCAATCCATTCCAAGACCCTAAAAGATGTAGATCTGGGTCTGATTGGTTCACCTTCATGGTTGAAAGTTGGTGTAAACACCTTGTGATCTCCATCTTAATGAAATAAAAGAAAAACACCCAAAAAAACAAAAAATTGAATCCTAGGTTTACACATTAGACCTAGGGTTCCTATTTTCTTTGTTTCAATGTTTAGTATCACTTTCTTTGTGAGATGGTGGAGAATGGTAAGATTAGGTTACAACAAAATGAAACTTGAGAGTGGCATAGATTCACTAATGAAACTAGTGAGCATGAATGACTTATATTGGTGCAAGAAGGTTATGGGACTTACATACTATAATTGATCTATTTATATTTCCTACTTATGTCATTGTAATTTATAAATATCAATTAGGGAAATGTTAAAATACTATTCTATTTTATTGTAATCCTAATCTACTACTAATGTTAGATCTACAAACATCTTAGAATGGAGTACTTGGACACCATGTGGTGGTTGAGAGATCTTAATATTTCATTATTTCTCCTTATGTCTTGGAATGTGGACTGCAGTAGCTAAGAAGGCCCGTGGAGAATGAAAATGATATTTACAAGTTTACTTGACTTCATTTACACTACTTTCTCATTCCTAGGTGTTAGGAGAGACAATGGATGATATTTGCATGCTAAGGTCCATAATGATGAGTGGATTAAATAATGAGTGATATAGTTAGGAATGTGTGCCCACTCTTTGCATGCATCAAAGATATTATTATTAGGTTTGTCATGGTGTTGTTAATGCTTTTGGTCTCATTTCATTTAAGGCACCAAAGTGAAGAAAAGGAAAAAGATTAAAATTAAAAATTAAAGGAGACTCATTCTTTCACCAACTTCCATGTTGAGAGAAATATTAGGGTTTTGTTTGTTTCCATTGAAAGAGTCTCCCATATTGCTATACGAGAGAAATAAGCTCCTAAGATAAGGGAAAAATTATAGAAGTTAAGGATAAGATTGGGCACATTGGGGAAGTCTAGAAAGCACATTTATCCAACTCATGCATAAGAGGGCATGTGGGAGAGATAGAAGAAGCCAAGTCTATTCATTTCTTCTTTGCAAATCCTTTTTATGGTTATGAGAAGGTGCCACATTCATCTTGCATGACACAAGGATTGTATATCACATTCTTATGTGTTTCTCTCTCAAATTCCTCATTCTATTTCATGTGAGAAATGTAATAGTGGAGTGGATTTGTAAATGATAAATGAAATTCTAAGAGAGATAGTCTCAGTTTGATTTTTTTAGAAGAGAAAATCTGTTTAGTCATTGACAAGGATATAGTTTGGAGGTCATTCATGGGTAGTTCAATGAGAAAACCCTCATAAGACCTTGCATACTTTTCAACCCCCTTCAAACTATCCTTTCCAAAAAAATATGTCAATATGAGCATAAGGGTTTGCTATTAATGGAAACCCTAGCAAATATGTATTGACGAATCTCATGAAGAGAAAGAGTGAAAAAAACCCTTGTCAAAATCTAGCACCTGTTCATGAAGGGTTAGTGATGGATTTTTTTGCAATAAAAATCCAAAGTACTTGTGAGGAGGAACACAGTCGTTGAAGATTCATAGAATAATTTTTCACAATAGCATTAAGGCCTATGTTTAACAGTTTATCTCATAGTGAGAATTTTTTTATTTTACAGCTTGAAGTTCATCATGGGTATAATTTATATGACAAGATGTAACATAATGAGTCCCATGACCTATATATTCACAAAATACATGAAGTCTATCTATGAGGATAGTCAATCATAAAGGTCTTCATCAGTTTCTATTTATATAAAATAAAGTGCATAGTGTCTTTTTTATTTACTATCCTCTATCATTTGGCATGGTCAAGGGGATTCTTCAACTATCATAATGTCATTAAATATAAAAAGGATGGTGAATAGTCCTAAAAAAGGAGATGATGGTACAAGAGTTGCATTTAGGCTTCACATATATTGATAGATCATGTGTTCGTAAGGCTTCCAATGAAGGTTGCAAAGGTTGTCAAGGGCTTATAAAGGTATTTCTTATAAAAAATAGAGACTTGTATACAAAAAAGAATAGGTCCATAATAAAATCAGCATGACAATATCTAAGTGGGTGCATAATTATAAGAAAGTATACTATAGGGTAGTTAAGGACAATGATATAATGTCCCTAACATTTGGAAACTAAGTGACCACAGTCTAAAGAGAACAACAAGAGAAATATTTTATAAGTTTGCTAGTGAGAAGGATAACATACAATTTAAAGAGCTAACCTAAATATAAATAAGGATAACTTATAGGTAAAATGTAATCCTTAAGACAATGATAGTGTTTGGGAGAGTTGAACACAATAAACACAAAAATAGGAAAACCTGTGTGAGTTTCATATCCTTGGATGTTTTTTCAACCCTTTAGATATTTTCCAAGGGTGGAACAATCCATAAACCATAATGTAAAAGACAATGGCCGTGTTTAGTACTATCAAGATAGACGACAAAGGCACAATTTTTTTTTTTAAAAGCTCAAAATGGAAAATAAATCAAGAGGAAAGTTCAAGGTTATAGAGATAAATCTAGTCATGGTGAGAAGAAGAAAAACTAATGGATAGAGGGAAAAGAAACAAAGGGACAATATTCTAGAAACTCAAAATGGATATAGGTGATAGCTCATATAAAGAACATTCAATATTTACAAAGGATAGAGCTTGACAATGAGAAATAAAATGAGGACAGTCACAAGACAAGTTTCAATAATGATAGTGGTTACATGACTGCTAAAAAAGGGGAGAGAGCATCTCAAAGGATATTGGGATAACCTTTACTAAGCAAAAATATAGTTATTGAGTATGACTTCAAACAATGTAATGATAATCCTTACAAGTGACATTGTCCTTGAGGAATATAGTGTAAATGAAGACTATTATTTTAAAACCTAGAAGCTACTATGACATCTTATAGAAAGAGTCTTATGAACTATATATGGGCTCTTATAATGCATGATATCTTGTAAACAAAGTAAAATTATATAAGGAAAAACAAGAATAAATAGGAAGTGGTCTATAAGCTTTGTGTTAAGTGTCAAGTGATATTTGACAATATGTTGAAGAATGAGTGACAAAGGGGATGATTGGCCTACATATTGAAAGGAAATGTGTATTAAAAAATGTGTTTTGGATTGCACAAAGATATGACAGTCATATTATCTCAAACCCAAGTGAAAAAAATGTCTATGGATGATGAAAGAAGCCTTTCATGTTGTTGTTTCCCTTAAAAAACAAGAAGAAAATGAGTTTATAATTTTTCAAGGGACATGTCAAATTTTGAAGCCATGTAAGGATGGATGGGGCAAGTTCATAAAGTTAAAGTCATACAATTCAAGGAAGATAGGAAGAATACTCAAATGAAAAGATATGACAATGATCTCTAGGTTCCCATATTTTGATGATAATGATAAATTAACCAATATAATATCAAATACAACAAGGGATAGTCACAAGTACAGAAAGAGGATGAAAAATGAAAATCCTAGTGTATTCTAAAAGAATAGATCATAGTGACTGAGTCAATAATCACAATGAGAAAGAACACTTATAAGAGATAACATACATCTTAATAGAGAATCCATTGAGGAAAAATTTGGGAAGGTGATAAGAAAGAGAATTTTGATAGAGGAAACAATACCAAAAGATAGAAGCTAGGGTATGAGATTCATTAGGAGATAAAAGGATCATGCCATCACTACCAAAGATTCATGAGATACTTTGACAACTCATTAGGAAGACACACATGTCATTCTATGATATTTTGTAAGTCAAATGACATGACAACTAGGAAGGGTTAATGATGCATGAGAGAGATATTTAACATTGTCATGAAAACTTAAACACAACTACCAGGCCTGTGAGAAATGAAAAGATGATAGTGTGTTATAAGGGGACTCATCATGAACATAGAAGACACTACACAATAAATATGACAATGACCAAATGAATAAATGACAATCATAATGCAATGGTTTATGAATGGAGGTTTCATTACTTAAAAATGCCCTCGCTCTAATCCTGTAAATAATAGACAATAGTTCTTGAATTTACTCTACAAGTGACAGTGATGGAAGGATGAAGATGGAGAGGTTTTAGGGAATAAGAAACAAGTGGCAACTACTAGTCCTAAAAGATATCCCACACCCTCTAGGGAGTTTTTACCATTTTAAACTCTCCCTCACATGTCATATAAACAATTTTTATGGAGATTTTGGTAGTTGGAGGATTTATGAACAATTTTAAGAATCGAGGGGTAGTTTGGGTGATATTGAGAATAGTTCTAGATATCTAGGGGAAGTTTGAGAAAGCCATGCATAGTTGAGGGAATCTTGAAGCATTTCAAGGAGCATCTTTAATGGAGGTCAAATAAAGTAAATAATTTCTACTCAACCACCAACATGGAGCAATTTTAAAGATAAAAATTAGGAAAAGATTCTCATAGGCACCTAAGAGAGGTTTGATTGAGAAAATAAGTCCTCAGTGTCAAAGGAGAAATTTCAATGCTAGACCATGTCAGCCCTACAATCAAAATGCTGCAAAAACATCTAGAGAAACTGTACCAATCCAAAATAACATGGTACAATATTATGAATGGTTTTTTCCATGAAATAAATCCCATAATCAAGCCACATGCTCTAATGGAATTTTAAATCGGGCCCTCATGGTACAAAATAACACCATTGTTCAACAACATGAAGCACAAGACAATGATGAACAATAGAGTCCTCATCCTGAGTATGGTAACCATGATGTCACTCTCATGAATTAGTAAGGTGAAGAGTTTTGTGGGGTAATCCATCCACAAGCACAAAATCAATCTTCTTACTCCATAGTAACTAATACAAGAGCTAAAAAGAGGGTTGTTAGCATGGGATAACAAGCTAAGAGGGGGAAAAACCAAGCTTCTACAAGTCACCAAGGTGTTTCTAGTCCATAATCTTATTGGTATGTTCAAATTATACTAAGATGTCAAGTTTTGCAAAGAAAAGATCAAACAAGAACCCAACCATAACCATTGCAAACACAAGGAGATGTTGTTCTTAAAGGACGTCAAAATTTTAGTCAATACCATTCAATATTTTGGAGCATATGAAAAAATAAAATGTTAGCATGTCAATATGGGATTCCTTATCATGTCCAAGTCAAAAGGATTTGTCTAATCTCACCTTATCAAATGAAACTTCAAAGGAGAATCCTAGAGTTGTACTTGCTAATTCTCCCCATGTCAAGAGTGAACAACAAATCAAAGATGTAAAACCACCTCCATTTTTTGTGTGTTTGATTATTGGCCAACACATTATCCATAACTTTAGGATTGACTTAGGATCAAGTAGCTTTGTGATTCCTAAATAAATAGTAGATAATATTGGACTATCATGTGAGCCTCTTATCAAGGGAATATCCTAGTTATATGGGACAACCATAAACATAGTTGGGATAATCAAATATTTGGGTCTTATTTTACATGCTTTCCCAAACTTCTCCATACCACAAAATATACATGTCATATATTTACCACCATATTTTTCCATATGCCTTTCTAGAGACTTCACTACGAAATTAGGGGGTTACTTATCTTATGATTGGTCACTCCTATTTTTTAGAACAAGATATGGCACTAGGGTGACTATAAAATTAGAACCTATAATAAAAAGACCATATAGAACTATATTTTTCGTAGTGTTGTCAATGCATATTTTACCATCCATGAATAAGAGGAACATATTGTTGTCCAAGAGCCCAACACTCATTTAGAAGGCACACCTGATTTGTTTTTAGATGAGTGGGTAGTTGAGAATCATGAAACTGATCCATTCAAACATATGGAAGAAGCAAGGTTGGGTATTTATATTATCTATGAACAATACCTTGATGTCCCTAACCTTGTAAAAGATGAGAAACAACAGTGTGAACAATAACCTAATGAACTTTGGCAACTATATTTTGATGGTTCAAGAAGTAAAATTGTTGTTGGTGGAGGGGAAATGCTTGTGTCTCCTTAAGGTGATAGGTATTACTCAGATTTCAAATTTGATTTTATTTGCATTAACAATAAATCAGAGTATGAGGCACTTATTCATGCCCTAGAATAGGATAAGAAGAGGAAATTCATATTTTTGCAAGTGTCTAGAGATAGTGAGATCATTGTGAATTAAGTAAGAAGTCTAAATGTCACAAATAATGATTTTCTCAAATATTATAAACATAGAGTTTAGGATGTTATTGAGTATTTTGGTGTATTTAACTTGTTGTCTATAGCTAGAAATGAAAATGTCATAACCCAATTTTTATTGCATTTAAATTTAAAATATGATAAATTGGAATATTAAGGAAATTCAATATGTTGAATAAAAATTTGATATTTATGAAATGTTTGAAAGAAGTTGATCGTCTTTTGACTATGTGATCTTATGAACTATCTCATACTTTATCATGATTAAATGTTACTAATGAATTGTGGAAGTGCAAGTGTGTGTAAATGTAGGGTAATAGGTTGAAGGACGAGAGCATGGTTGAAGTAGGATCGTTTAGTCAGATTGAACGGTAAGCTTGATGGAATCTGGGTGCACACACCACAAAATGGCATGATGAATGCATTTGAAATTCATATAGGAGATTTTATTAATCTGATTTGAAATTATTCAATGATTGAAAAGCTAGACTTGTGAAATGAAATAAATGTGATTTCTTATTTAATTTTCTATCTTGATCTTGTGTTTTGAAAATTTAAAAGAAAAAAATAGCATGATTAATGGTGTTGGGTGTTGCCCTGAGAAAGTTTTTGAGTGCTGGGGTTTGCTCATTGTTTTCTCTTTGGACCTAGCTATATGAGCTCTATGTGGTGGTTTTTTCCTTTTCCCGGTACCTGATGCTTGCGCTACTAAGGGATGTTATGTCAGCCCTTCCTTTTGTAGCTACTTATTGGATTCTTCAGCCGATGTTTCCTATAGAGGGGGAGATTGCTTCTTTTGAGGTGAAGTGTTGGCTTCTATTAAGGTGGAGCTTGTTTGGCGTGGAGAATTGTGGTTATGGAGGTAAGGGGTTTCATGTCATCCTCTCCTATAGAGGGGAGCCCTCTCTTTTAAAGGTGTAGGTTGGGTTGGCTTCTCAAGCGTTTTGGTGCTACTGGTTAGTTGTTGCTTCGCAATGCTTTGTTGTGTTTCCCAAAACCCTTATTGAGGTGGGGTGTTTGGTTTCTCTGGCTCTTTTGAGAATCAGGATTTTGTTGGTGTTTCACACCAATTTGGTTTTCCCTTGTTGATCTCTTATTAAGGTAGGGAGGTGGGGAAAAATGAGGTCTTGAAGGGTTCTTTGGCAACCCTTTTTGTTTTAGCTTAGTGCTGAGCAGTTGTTTCGCTATGGAGTGGATGCTACAGATTGTGGTTGGTGCCTGGTGGATTCAGGCAGTTTCTTTAAAGATGTTAGGGGGTTAAGGCACGTGTGCTCTTGGTTGTAAAAGGGTTTTTAGTCCCTTCAAACAAAAAATCACTTATAAAATTATCTGACAGTGTTTAGACAACTCTGCAACCGAGAATCAAAAGCTAAGATATGTCATTAGAGGACCTAAAAAGTAGAGTAGAGGAAGCATACAAGAACCTATATGCCCTAGGGCGAATTTTTCCTCATATAGTGATTGAAACCAAATTTTTAGGGCAAGTACACAATCCTCTACACTTCCTAGATTTTCCTGTATGTTATTGTTTTAGTCTGTTAATTTTCAAATTATTGCATTTCTCATAGTAGGGCACATAGTTTAATCATAACAAATCAATTCCAATCCATTCCAAGACCCTAAAAGATGTAGATCTGGGTCTGATTGGTTCACCTTCATGGTTGAAAGTTGGTGTAAACACCTTGTGATCTCCATCTTAATGAAATAAAAGAAAAACACCCAAAAAAACAAAAAATTGAATCCTAGGTTTACACATTAGACCTAGGGTTCCTATTTTCTTTGTTTCAATGTTTAGTATCACTTTCTTTGTGAGATGGTGGAGAATGGTAAGATTAGGTTACAACAAAATGAAACTTGAGAGTGGCATAGATTCACTAATGAAACTAGTGAGCATGAATGACTTATATTGGTGCAAGAAGGTTATGGGACTTACATACTATAATTGATCTATTTATATTTCCTACTTATGTCATTGTAATTTATAAATATCAATTAGGGAAATGTTAAAATACTATTCTATTTTATTGTAATCCTAATCTACTAATGTTAGATCTGCAAACATCTTGGAATGGGTACTTGGACACCCATGTAGGTGGTTGAGAGATCTTAATATTTCATTATTTCTCCTTATGTCTTGGAATATTAGTTCTAGTGGCATTAAGAAGGCCCGTGGAGAATGAAAATGATATTTACAAGTTTACTTGACTTCATTTACACTACTTTCTCATTCCTAGGTGTTAGGAGAGACAATGGATGATATTTGCATGCTAAGGTCCATAATGATGAGTGGATTAAATAATGAGTGATATAGTTAGGAATGTGTGCCCACTCTTTGCATGCATCAAAGATATTATTATTAGGTTTGTCATGGTGTTGTTAATGCTTTTGGTCTCATTTCATTTAAGGCACCAAAGTGAAGAAAAGGAAAAAGATTAAAATTAAAAATTAAAGGAGACTCATTCTTTCACCAACTTCCATGTTGAGAGAAATATTAGGGTTTTGTTTGTTTCCATTGAAAGAGTCTCCCATATTGCTATACGAGAGAAATAAGCTCCTAAGATAAGGGAAAAATTATAGAAGTTAAGGATAAGATTGGGCACATTGGGGAAGTCTAGAAAGCACATTTATCCAACTCATGCATAAGAGGGCATGTGGGAGAGATAGAAGAAGCCAAGTCTATTCATTTCTTCTTTGCAAATCCTTTTTATGGTTATGAGAAGGTGCCACATTCATCTTGCATGACACAAGGATTGTATATCACATTCTTATGTGTTTCTCTCTCAAATTCCTCATTCTATTTCATGTGAGAAATGTAATAGTGGAGTGGATTTGTAAATGATAAATGAAATTCTAAGAGAGATAGTCTCAGTTTGATTTTTTTAGAAGAGAAAATCTGTTTAGTCATTGACAAGGATATAGTTTGGAGGTCATTCATGGGTAGTTCAATGAGAAAACCCTCATAAGACCTTGCATACTTTTCAACCCCCTTCAAACTATCCTTTCCAAAAAAATATGTCAATATGAGCATAAGGGTTTGCTATTAATGGAAACCCTAGCAAATATGTATTGACGAATCTCATGAAGAGAAAGAGTGAAAAAAACCCTTGTCAAAATCTAGCACCTGTTCATGAAGGGTTAGTGATGGATTTTTTTGCAATAAAAATCCAAAGTACTTGTGAGGAGGAACACAGTCGTTGAAGATTCATAGAATAATTTTTCACAATAGCATTAAGGCCTATGTTTAACAGTTTATCTCATAGTGAGAATTTTTTTATTTTACAGCTTGAAGTTCATCATGGGTATAATTTATATGACAAGATGTAACATAATGAGTCCCATGACCTATATATTCACAAAATACATGAAGTCTATCTATGAGGATAGTCAATCATAAAGGTCTTCATCAGTTTCTATTTATATAAAATAAAGTGCATAGTGTCTTTTTTATTTACTATCCTCTACTTGGCACATGGTCAAGGGGATTCTTCAACTATCATAATGCCATTAAATATAAAAATGATGGTGAATAGTCCTAAAAAAGGAGATGATGGTCCAAGAGTTGCATTTAGGCTTCACATATATTGATAGATCATGTGTCCATAAGGCTTCAAATGAAGGTTGCAAAGGTTGTCAAGGGCTTATAAAGGTAGTTCTTATAAAAAATAGAGACT
>VDFB02072767.1:0-16774 GCA_007258455.2 Sequoia sempervirens
AGTTTTACCCAATCTAAGACTAGCAGATCTCAGTCTTAGACAGTGAGCATGGGTGTGACACAACCATTACCAGGGGATCAGAGAGATCTAGGTGCGGGTCCCTCAGGTGTAGCAGGGGGTATAGGTTCAGTGATGTCGGCAGCTTCGGGAGGCAGCACCACATAGTTTTCATCATTTTATGTTATACCATGATGTATACACTGACTCTTGATATCACCACATTTTGATGTTTCCTTTCTTGATAGTCAGATATCCTTGTACATTTGACATCTTTTGAGATATATATGCAGTGATGATGATGATCCTATGTGTGTATGTGCATTGATTTATTATGGATGCCTTGAATTTCTATGCCATGTATGTTATGCAATGTTTCATGATGATGATATTATATGTCATGGATGTAATATGTGCTATGATCCTATGGTTTTATGCAAATGTCTACATGCTATTATTTTTGTGTTTTTCTAATGCAATGATGTATGATTTAATGGATGCTAATGCAAAGATGAATGATCCTAATAATGAATGACTTCGTATGATTCTATGGATGTATGATATGCATGGTAACCTATGTTTTTGTATTTTTCGATGCAAATATTATGATCTAATGTATGTATTTTATATGTGTCAATTCCTAGGATGCATGACTAAATGTATATGGATGAAAATGATATGATCAATGCATTTGTCTTTCTTGTATTTTTTATGATGAAAATATATGATTAATGACCTAAATTCCTAGATGATATGATAATGCTATGATTTATGTCCTAATTCTCATGCTTCTAAATGATGTTTTTGGTAATGTCAAATGTACTCAATCTATTAATGATAGAAATAACATCAGCCTTGGAAAAATCTATAAATTCCATTACAACAACCAAATATGAATGCAGCCTAGATATGCAATCCTAACAATGCAATAGTGACATCCCAGTGATTTATTGTGCTTATTGTCATCATTGAGCCTTTAAAAATGTTGAAAGTGAGTAAAACATCGACGGTAAAATTGAACCATGATGACCTGAGTAATACTTCCATGATGTTTGATAGTGCAAGTTAACACAAGCATCTAGGCATAATTTGACCAAGATGACCTAAGCATTCCTTGCATAAACAAACAAGAATTAACCATTTTCCTATGTGAATTCAGAATGTCATCAGTGATATTTTGTAGAGCACATCCCACAACGATTCCCATAGTAATAATGATTAACTCACACGCAGCAGACAAAGAAAAATATCATTCTTGATTATAGCTTTTCTAGTTCTCTGGCATCCTTGAATTGCTCCTGAGAAATGATAACATCAATCATAATACAAACAATTTCAAACAATTTTACCAAGAACCTAACCTAAAGACCTATCGTAGGGGCCTCGGGGGCTGATCAAAGATTAGCCTTGCCTATGTTATACATGTAGAGACCACGTAGTTTGATTGACTCGACCGATTTACAAGACCAAGATATGAACAGACACATAATTACAATGAACTGTGACAACGCAATTCAACAAGGTGACTCTATTTTTGGCTTTTTGGATTTTTGACCTTTTTAGGGATTTTCTGACATGACAATGATGTTTGATGTGTTTTCGATGGTGATTGATGTTCTATGTTTGATTTCACTATGATTAATGTTTTCATTGTGTTTGTCTTCCTATTGTTTGTCTGTTGGTTTAAGCTCAAGATTTGTTGCCCCCAACGAGGTCAAGATTTTTCCCCTAGTGGAAACAAGCCAATTTATTATGGATATGCACAATGTTCAAGAAGCCAAGGTGAGATGTGACTAGAGCAACAAGGTATGCATATGCAACTCAAATGAGGGATGTGGTAAGTAATGGTACCAAGCTAGTGATCAACACACGTTCTATGGAGGAAGAAGCCATCCTATCACAAATAGTGCATGTTGCTAGGTTTTCACCACTTGCTTTTATTCCAATTTTTTAAATTTTATGATTTTTTATCTTTTTCACTTTTAATTTTTTGTATTTTTTTCATTTTTTCATTTTTTTTTGCCTACCAAGATGCCTGTTTTCCCTTGACTTCACCAAGGTAATCCATTTTAGACATTTTCTAATGTTTTTGGATTTTTTCAAGACTTTTTCAGATGTTTTTGGATTTTTTTCAGGACTTTTTCCAATTTTTTTGGATTTTTTAAGGACTTTTACAAATGCAGTGGCCGACTTATGCATAGAATTTCTTGAGATGAATATTGTTTATGGGTTCCTCAAACTGATCCCCTTCTGGCGTGGACAATAGATATGCTTCTGAACCATAAGTTGATACAATGACAAAGGGCCCCAACCAATTTGGTTCAAACTTTCCTTTCTTTTCTCTGTCTTGCTGATTACGTGGGTTCTCCTTCAACACTAAGTCACCAACTTGGAATGCTCTAGGTTTGACCTTGTGATTGTAACTTCTGGACATACATTGTTGGTAGGATTTTAGGTGATTCACTGCATGTTGGTGTCGCTCATCTAACAGTTCTAGTTCTTGCAATCTTGAGACCCGGTAGTCTTCATCAGAGATGATACCTTTCAAAGAAACCCAAAGTGATGATATTTCAACTTCAATAGGTACAATGGCCTCAGCTCCATATACCAAAGCATATGGTTTAGCCCCTGTCGATGTGCGAATACTGGTGTGGTACACCCACAAGGTAGGGTTTAATTGGATGTGCCAATCACGTCCCCCGCCATTGACAGTTTTCTTCAAAATCTTCAGAATAGTCTTGTTGGAAGCCTCTACTTGACCATTCCCCTGAGGATAATATGGTGTAGAGAAATGATGTTGGATATTGAACTTCTCACACAATTCTTACACATCCTGATTTTTGAATAGTCTTCCATTGTCAATGACTATGGATTGGGGAATGTCATATTGATAGATTATGTAGTTGAGGATTAATGATGAAATCTACTTTCCAGTGATGTTGGTTAAAGGAGCAACCTCAATCCATTTTTTGAAGTATTTTGTAGATGTGATGATAAACTTGTGTCTGTTTGATGAATATGGTTGAATTTTACCAACAAGATCTAGCCCCCATTGAGAAAATGGCCATGTGGATGCAAAAGGTTGAAGTTCATGTGCTAGTGTGTGGATGAGATTGTCGTGAATCTGACATTTCTGCACAAACTGAAAAGACTCATTTTCCATAGTTGGCCAATAATATCCTAAACGAAGAAGTTTCTTGGCTAAGGTTAGGCCACTTGAATGTGTTCCACAAACACCCTCATGGACTTCTCATAAAGCCATTTCAAAATCATCGCGTTCCAGACATTATAAGAGAGTTCTGTCAAGACCTCGTCGGTATAGTACATCTGCTATAAGTGTATGTCAGGCGGCTTAGCAAATGAGATTGCATTTTTTATTTTGTGGCAATTCAAGTGAAAGAGTGTTATCTTTCAGGTAGGTATAAATTTCACTGTAGATTGAGGTATCAGTATCGGATAGGTGACAAATAACATGGGATTCAATAGCATCATAGGCAAGGGAGAATATTTTTTCCACCAAGAACTCAACGGCTTTGTTTCTCTAGAATTTGTAACAAGGAAGCAATAGTAGCCATAGCATCAGCGGCTTTATTGTCCACTCTTGAAATCTGTTCAAATTTGATATCCACAAAATATTTCTTGAAATCATCTAGCATTCTCTTGTAGGGCATCAATTTGTCATCTTTTTTTTTTTATAATCATCATTGACTTGGTTAATGACCAACTGAGAATCCCCATACACTTGTAATTCTAGGACTTTCCACTCTACTATTGTTTTGATGCCAATGATTAATGATTCATACTCTGCCATGTTGTTGGTACAAGAGAACATTAGTCTGTATGATTTTGGTATGGTATGTCCTTGTGGGGTGACAAATAGGATTCCAACTCCTGATCCATGTTGGGTGTGTGATCCATCAAAGTATAGTTTCCATTGTTTCACAGCCACGGTAAGAACATCAGCATCTAGAAATTCAATGTGTAAAGGATGATTATCTAGTAATGGTTCCTCTGCCAACTGATCAACAATTGCTTGTCCTTTTATTACCTTCCTATCTACATATTGGATATCAAATTCATTGAGTATCATGACCCATTTAGCCAATCTCCCTGTTAGGTTTGCCTTGCTGAGGAGATATTTGAGAGGATCAATTTTAGCTATCAACTTGATGGTGTGAGTTAGCATGTAGTGTCGTAGATGTAGAGTAGCGAAGACTACTACTAGACAAGCCTTTTCAATGGAGGTATAGTTGATCGCATATCCATTTAGCATCATGTTGATTTAATAGACTGCTCATTCCTTTCCTGTTGAATCTTCTTGTGCTAATAGGGCTCCTAATGATGTCTTTGTTGTAGCAATATATAACAGTAGTGGCTTCCCTTCTGATGGTTGTACTAGGATAGGCAGATTCATTAAATATTGTTTCAAATGGTTGAAGGCTCCTTCACATTATTCATCCTACCGGAAAGAAACATTTTTATGCAGCAGATGAGTGAAGGGATGGGTCTTGTCTGCCAGCTATGAAATGAATCTACGGATTGATTGAAACCTCCCTTGTAGAGAATAGAGTGGGCTAATGTTCTTTGGTGGTGGCATTTCCATAATAGCTTTGGCTTTGGTTGGGTCCACCTCAATTCCTTTTTCTGATACTATGTAACCCAGGAGTTTTGCTAATGTCACTCCAAACACACATTTCTTGGGATTTAGTCGCACATTGAATTTTTCCAATCTGGTGAAAATTTTATCTAGGATCTCCAAATGTTCTTCCTTGGTATATGATTTGGCCAATAAATCATCCACATAGTCTTCCATGAAAGTATGCATCATATCATGAAAGATTGTTTTCATGGCACGTTGGTAGGTAGCTCATGCATTTTTCAAGCCGAATGGCATAACATTCCAATAGAAGGTTCCCCATGGATAAGTAAAGGCAGTTTTATCTTGATCTTCTAGGGCTATTTTGATTTGGTTATACCCAGAAAATCCATCCATCTGTGATAGCATGCCATGTACTGTCGTCAAATCTACTATGATATCTATATTGGGCAGAGGAAAATCATCCTTAGGACAAGCTTTGTTAAGATCCCAGAAGTCTGTGCAAATGTGAATGTTGTTGTCAGGCTTTGAGATTGGTACTATATTGGAGATCCACTTGGCATAGTCAATGGGTCTAATGAATCCAGCATCTAACAATTTCTTCAACTCTGCCTTTACCAATAAGGCGATATGAGGGTGCATTTTTCTTAGCTTCTACTTGACTGGTTTCACTCCTAGAGGTAATGATAGATGATGCATGATGATTTTTGGATCAATTCCAAGCATGTCAGCATATGACCAAGCAAAGTTGATTTTTTTCTCTGTGAAAAAATTGAGAAAACTTGGTTTTTCCTGATCTATCAATGATGCTACTAGATGGATATTCTTCACTGTCTCCTCATTGCTGATGTTCACAGACTGTGTGGGTTTAATCAAGACTTTCGATCTTTCCTGAAAATGTTCTAGGAGGGTATCAAATATTCCATCCTTTGATGCCTTAGAGAGGTTTTCACCATTGGATGCACTCTTTGTTTTTACTTTTTCCAGATTTGACACTGCCATTGAATGGTTTTCAATATCAAATCTATTTTCTGTATTATTCATTTTGCAACTAGAATATTTGATACTCCCCTGTATGGAAGCCTTGTCATGATGTTCATTGGTGGAATATGTTTCAGGATCATTGGCACTGACGAAATTGATGATGGCGTTATCATTTGAAAATGTAGGGATGGACAATGGCTTAGTTAGATCCCAATCTATAAGCTCAGGATGCATTAAGGGTAAGCGGTCACCAGACAAGTTAAGATCGAAAATGGTAAGGGCTCGGATAGCGGTATTTTCAATTTGTCCGATAGACAAATTGAGGTCTAGAAGGTAACTCTCCTTCAAATTATTTGTTTCACTCCAAGTTGAATCATCTACACTAGAATCATCAAGGTGTTGCGATCCAAATTCAAATGGTCTAGAACCTGACCCTTGTCCTTCTTCAAGTAGGGATGCATATTTATGTACTACATCAATATCCTTATCATGATAGGACTCTTCTGATAGTGAATCACACTCATATTCATTGGAATCAATCTCATGCTCTTCACTGGCTTGTAACTGTAGGATTCTTTCAACTATCTTTTCTTTCACATCCTCTTTATAACCCAGTCCAATCTTGTCTTTTGGATTGATTAAAATGGTTTGAATTGGTTCTACAATTCCCTCTTTTCTTTTACCCATGGGACATTTCCCTTCATATCCCATCTTTTCCAAGATAGTGATACCTTTTCAATATTTAGTTGTTTGTATAGTTGCAGTTGCCACCTGGGATTCTTCTTCATCTTTATAAAGCTAGTTTAGGATGTCTTTGTCTTTTCCTTCATCAAATCAGGTGCTTTCTTTTATGAACCATCCATCAAATTTGGTAATTGGTTGTGGAATCTATTATGTTGATGTGGAGGGTTGTCCATAAACTTTTGGAGAAGAAAAGTGTGAAAGACTCAAGGATCGTTCAAAGAAGTATTCACCAACACCTTTGTCTTTGATTTGGACTTTTTCATCAAATTGTTTTGACAAAGAATTCAATTGGGCTTCAGGATTTGAGGAGGTGGATGGAGCAACTTCTTCTTTCTTCTCAGACTGTTTAGACATGGAATTGGATTGACTGTCATGATTTGTGGAAATGACCAACAATTTGGATGAGGAATTTTATTAGCTCTAATCATTGGAAGTAGTGGGAATGGAAACTTCTCTATTGTGAGGCACAAAGATATCCTGGATAGATTTTAGTGTATTGCAATACTGGGGACTATTTGAACTAGCTGAAATGGTAATTTCTTGACCACCACAAGGAAATTTTAGACACTGGTGGTATGTTGAAGGGACCGCTTGCATTTCATGAATCCATGGTCGAGCCAATAGTATGTTATAGGTCAAATCCTTGTCCAAGACTTGGCAGATTACATCTTTCTGGACTGGTCCCACTTAAATAGGTAGGATCATTAACCCCTATAAAGTTCTTTCCTCATCATATGCTTTTATTGTAATCTTTTTCATTGAATCAATTGCATTCTCAAAAAATCCCAAGGCACAAACAAGTTTTAAAGTACATATATTCAGGTTGGCTCCCCCATCTATTAGGATGTGTTTGACATGATGTTTATGGATTAGGACTTTGATATGAAGAGTAGCATTGTGGGGATGAGAAATGGATGTGTCATCATTTTTAGAAAAGGATAGTCAATGTGGTGTAGTTAAATGTCCCACCATGGCTTCAAATTTACAAACTTCCAAATTCGTTGGCACTGTTGTGTCCACTAGGGATTTTTCCAAGATCTCTTTATGGGCGGGTGAAATTTTGAGCAATTCCAATATTGATATCTATGCAGGGATATTTTGTAATTGGTCTACTATGTTGTATTGATTGGATGATGCTATAGATGTTTTAGATGTACCTCCTTTTAAGACATATTTTGCATGTGCTCTTGTTGTCGCATTCACTGGTACGTTGTCATGTTTCCCATTGATTTTGATGACATTGAATTGAGTATCATTTGCATTCATGTTCAATTGGATGTCATTGATTTGATTTTCAAGGATAACAATGTCTTGTTCTTGTTAAATTGGAGCATCATAAATCAGATTATCATTTGCAGTAATGTTTTGACAATCATGGGTTTCAATGGCATTCATTTGGTTTTCCACTACTAAGATATTATTTGTGACAGTATCATGGACATAGTTTATCTTCTTTTCCTTGTTATTCGTCGTAGAGGATTCCCCCTTTTCGTAGTTTGGTAAGGGATTTTGGAATGCTCTGTGATCTGCATTTGTTTGGAGTCCCTCTATTCGTATGATTTTGGCATCTATCAAGTCTTGTATTTTATGTTTCAATTGCATGTAGTTATTCATTAGGTGACCTGCATCGATCAAATTCACAATAATGGGCATCATTCCACCATGACGATTTTACTTTGGGTTCGAAGCCTCGAGTGTCAGGTAATGTTATGAGGTTATTTTCAAGAAGTTCTCTCAATGAAGATTAATGTGATTGACCCAAAGGGGTGAATTTTCTATGGTTTGATTGTGTTTGATATGGTGGAAATTTTGATGGGGTGTTACTTTGATTGTGTCCACTTTGGTTATTGGATGAGTTGAAATTTTGATTAATGCTTTGATCCACCTTGGTTGTGGTTCCTGTCAAGTTAAAGATTGGTTTGGCATTATGTGTTTCAGCATTACCATCATTGGCATTTGTGTTCCTTGTCCAAAATTTTGGTTTTTCATTGTTATGATGGTTAGATGAACTAGCATTGTTTGATCCGTCATTGTGAATTTTCAATACCCCCCTTTTCACTAAGGCTTCTTCAATTTTGACACCATTTTCTACCATCTTCTCAAAGCTAGGAGGACATTGCAATTGCAATCTATAGCTCATTTCACTGTTAAGGTTATCGATAAAAAAATTTATCTTTTCTTGTTCAGGTATGGGACGAGCATAACGAGCAAATAACCTTCTCCACCTTTAGAGGAATACAAGGAAAGATTCTCCTTGTTTTTGTTTGGTATTACAAAGTTCCTTCATGGTTATCTTATGTGCAATGTTATAGGAATATTGTGTGATGAATCTGTTGACAAGTTCTTGGAAGGATTTTATGCCTGGTTGCAACTTCGAGAACCATTCCATGCAATGGCCCCTTGACTATGAGGAAAGATTCTCATTAAGTATGTTTCCCATGGGAGAATCAAGACTCATTGTTTGAAATTCTTGCTGCGTGGTCTATAGGGTATGATTTCTCGCTATATTTGTGAAGATTTTGGCAATTCACGCTTTGAGGAAATGGTATCATGTTTAACCTTCTATTAAATGGATAGGGACAAATATCTTGCAACAAGTAAGTATCGAGTCCCTCCTTCATATAGCCATGGTATGTGGAGGTTTGGTTTCTTTGTCCTTAAGTTTTTATTTTTGGGACCTTGTTAAAATGGGCATGCAAGTGACTATGGTTTGCTAAATTTTGATCATTATTTGAGAGTGCCAAGGAAATACCTAGGTTGAATAGAATGATGAATTCTATTGTTGTAACCAAGGTGATGAAATTTGATATAAAGTGTATTGTTTCAAGATGAAGGATAAAAACATTGATGGGAAACTCAACTTAATTATCAAATTTGGGATGTTGATGATGATGGGCACTTTTACATGTTTGATCAAAGTTTAGGTAAAATGTTTCACTTGGATAAGTCAATTTTAACAAATTTTTGGACTCTAAGGGATAACTCCAAACTTGAGGAGATTTTGAAATTTTGGTTATAATTGTGAAAAGGTGGATGAATTTTCCTTTCTAAAAAAGATGTTCGAACCTTTGAAAGAGTCTTGGATTTTGGAAATAATAAAACAAATACAAATTGGGGTTGTTCTTGGAAGTTTTTCTATAAAAATTGAAGAGCAATTTGTCTCTAAAGTCATAAAGCATGGAAAGACGTTGTTGGTGTTCCTTTGGACTAAGAGCTATGGGTTTTGGTTTTTGAATTTTAATTTTTGGTGAAGCCATTGGATAAAAACCATGTTTAGACTCTTGTCAAGGTTGCAAATGACTCTGGACTTGGGAAAATGCTTGAATTCGGGTTTCAAAATGGTGGATGGGAATGGTATTCAACTCTCTACTTTTGGATTTTGGTGGAAGCGTCGTTATAGGGGGCAGAAGCGCCAAAAAGGTAGAAGCACTATAGGAAAGCTCAGATGCACCACAGAATGGCTTGGAAGCACCACAAAAAATGGTCAAAGTGCCACAGAATGGCTCAAGTGCACCAAATAAATAGGCGAATGTGCCACAGAACGTTGGGGTCAAAGCGCCATAGAAAAGCTCAAACGCACTAGTAAATAAGATGGAAGCGTTGTAACAAAGGTTGAATGCACTGGAAAAATTGGTGAAAGCACCACAGAAAGTAGCGAAAGCATTGAACTAGGGAATGCAGCAATTTGTTTCTAGTTTGTTTAATTTCTCTAGTTTTTGGTAAAAGGATAGTTTATTCTAGATGATGTATTCCGAATCATAGTTTCTGTAGTTTTTCCAGTGTGTAAAGTTTTGTTTGAGGTTTTTTTGAGAAAAATTTAACAAGCTCAATCAAGCACAACATACATTCCCTAGGGATGTGATGGACTATATTCTCTTGGATTCCACACAGGTTTTACCCGAAACACACTTATCTTTAGCGGATGAATTCAGAAGCTTGGCCACTATTACCAATTTTTGCCATAGCTCGATTGGTGGAGCTGGTAAAACATTATTATATCTTAAGGTGAAATTACAGATTATGCTTAAGTGTTTTTGCACTTTGTTCATTATTCTTCATTGTGATCATGCTTTAAGAATCGAGAATTTCATAGGTGTTATTCAAATGTTCGAGATTAAATGAAGTATAGAATTGAAGTATAAACAATAGAGCATTTCAGATGCTTTCGTTCATTTTATGGAGAGATTCATATTTACATAGCTTCATTTGATTGCAAGAATCAGAATGATATTACAACATTTGCATTGGAATGCATTTTCTTTTCAAATGAAAAGCATAAATTGAAATCAAATGTCCACACAAGCCGTGGATGTGACTGTCACAATGTATCACTAATAGCACACTACACTATTGAAGATGCGAAAGATAAATCATATAAGTAATGGAATAATCATCATTGCCTGTTTAGGTCGATGGTTGATGATGAGTGGTGCACCTTTGTCTGCTCGACCTCCGTTGACCTATAAGAGAAAAGGGGGGGATGTTAGTGGCTCCGATTATGAATAAACCTATATGAGTCACCCACAATAGTGCAGCCTACTATTAATCATACATTGAAACAATCAAAGAAGTGCAGAGGAAATGAGCTGAAGGAGAAATATCATGATCATCATATTCTATTTTTTATGCTAACAATGTTTATTTCCTTATGCAAGTATAGGTAGTCCACGAAGCTTATCATTATTAGAAGACCAAGAAGCATGTGGAAAAATGGAAACCACAAGAGGTGATGGGGAGCTTCGTGGCATGCTATCCTACTCATTATAGATGGGTTGGTTTAAAGAGTACATCATCATATTCATCAAAGTGATATACATCATTTGAGAAGAGTATGATCGAGTGTGCTACAGAAGCTACAGGTGAACAGTGAGTTTAATTCACTCTATCACTTAACCGAGTATAGTTATATCAAACATTGCTTTATGGTTCACATTATGTGTTGTTTGTTCATCATAATCATATATGTCATGCAAATTTTAGTTCATCAGTTTTCTTTCTTACAACCAAGGACAGTGAACAGGCATACATTATGCCTTAATGAAGAGTTTTGTTTCAATTTTCATCACGGAAGAGAACAGATTTACGGAATAGCTTGTTAAGTGGAGCATAAAAATGCATGAAGAGTGCCAGGTTGAAGCCCAATAGTATGAAAGACAGACGTTGCATTCAAATGGTAATACACAATCAGTTCCAGTTTGGCTGATAATACAAATGCAGTTGGCTGACAATACAAATGCAGCATTGGGAATTGCATGGTGATAATGAGCTTTCCAGAATGACAAGGAAATGACAAGCATAACAAAGTTGTCCCGGAAGTGTTAATCAAGCACTAAAAAATCAAGGAAAGTTAATAAGGAGGCAGAATCAAAGAGGCCTAGAAAATATAGATGCCACTGTTCTCATTAGCAAATGTGAAGTGCAAAGACAGAAGCAAGGGCTTTTTGAAGATCAAGTATGTGGATCTTCATCCAATACAGTGTGCAGGTACGGTAGACAATTCTTTTTTGGATGGACGGTGGAGTAAAGTAATCCAAGTTTTCATTACTTTAGAATCTTGTTTCTGCATTTGTCATGTCTTTTTTTAAGCAGAAATACAGCAGGTAAAGGTCATTTCAAAAATAATCAAATGGGTGACAGAGCATAAGGAAGGGACAAAAGTGTTTTTGAAAGTTCCAATTTAGCTGAAGGATGAAATACAGTTGTCAGAACCACAATACTTTAATTTAAATCTTTGCATGAAGTCAAAATAGAGTTGAGATGACAGCTAGTCTGCAAATTCAATCCAAAAGTTCTATGTGCGAAGAAAACAGTATGGAAATAATAATGCATTCAGTAATACATTTAGAGGTACTTCTCTTCACAACGGACAAATACATGAGTATGTTTAAAAAAGTAAAGAATTTGAATGCTAAGAAGCCCAGTTTTCAAGAAATTAAATGAACGGTTTTCTTCATTTTAAAAAATCCCACATTGGATTTTTGAAATACAGTCCAAATTTTCACCATTTCCAGTTTACCCATATGGGTATTTTATCAAAACAGCAAGATAGGGGTTTTTGTCACAGTCAATAACCCGTGTATGGTTTTCAGCAGTGATACAACATAAATGCATTGTCTTCATAAACAACAATGCCCATACGGTGAGATTTTAGGAGTACAGAATCTCAAAACAAAAGCCAAGTTGGGTCGAGCCCAAAATTTGAATGCATAATAAAATATACAGATTTTGTTATTTTTTGTATACCCACGTTGGGGTTTTGAAAGAGGAACAGAGTTTATAGATGTCATGGTGAACCATACTGGATTTCAACATAAGGTCTTAGAATAATCAGAGTTCCTTCAAAATAGCAAACACCCACATGGAGTTTGATCCACAGTAAGAATCACAAGAAATTCTGATGAAATGCATGAGCTTAGCCACGACCTGGGTGATGGCCCATAGTTTTACAATATAATCATCTTTTATAGAGAATATAGAGCTCTCACAAGTTTTCCTTTGAGCAAAAATAAGTAAAGTCTTTATTTGACAAGGAAAGGGATCAGGAAAGACAATAACTTACCATTCTATGCATATAAGAGAGACAGCATGTCGCGGCCAAGCTTGCACAGAGCTTTAACTCATAGCTCGAATTCATACATGGCGGCCAGCAAGAAACAAACAAGTACAAGAAATGAAAATTCATTAGTCCAACTTGCTACAGCTGTGGCTAAAGAGGCTTTACTCTCAGCAAAATACATGGAGAAATGAAACATTCACCTGCCCATGGTGTTGAAAAGGATCCTTCATTCAAATTTTCATAGAATCCAAAGAGAAACGCCTAGTTCGAGCTCATATATGGCGGCCCAGATTAACAGAAACAAAACAAACACAGAAAATGAGCAAAATGCATCGGGTAAGCTTGCTACAGCCGCGGCCAGTAGAGCTCTTTTCCATTAAAAGGAACCAGAAAAGAAGCAAGTAAATGACAATCAAGCTTACCATGCCTAGCAGAGACCAAATCTGGCAAATTTTCAACCACAATGGATCTCTAGTATTCTTCAAAAAACGTAGATGGAGTCTCAAAACCCTAATTTCTCACATGGTGGTGCATTTCTTTCATGCATAGCATTTTTCCCAAAAGTCATAAAATGCAAAATGGTGAATTAGGGTTTACCCTTGTTTTGTTGTGCCCTAGTTCGAACTTAGGTTTCTCTTTTTGCAAAGTTCAATATGGCCGATTTCACATGCTAGGTTGAGCCATGAGGAGGTTGGAGTGACCGAATTTTCACCTAAGTCTTTTGTTATTCGAAGACTTTAGGCCTTGGTCATTGCCTTAGTAAAGGAGG
This sequence comes from Sequoia sempervirens, assembly GCA_007258455.2. Lineage (NCBI taxonomy): Eukaryota > Viridiplantae > Streptophyta > Pinopsida > Cupressales > Cupressaceae > Sequoia > Sequoia sempervirens. The sequence continues at coordinate 13,648 of VDFB02072767.1, forward strand.
TAAGTGATTTAAGGCTTTTAATTTTTTTCAAAGATTTTGAAAACATCATTCAGGTTTTGGAGAAATTTGCCTTGAGAGTAAGCATATGACTTAGGTTATATCTTCATTGATTTTAAGAAATCAATTTTAATATCCATGCATATCAATTATTTTGATTGATTTTTGAGAAATCAATTGTAGATTGGGAAATTATTTTTCAGGGAAAGGAGATATAGATAGCAGATGTTGATATTTTCATGATTTTTTTTAAGAAGAATCAAAGCATTGTAATGAAGAGATAAGAATGTAATTCTTTTGCAAAAAGATTTTATAATCTTTTAATTGCAAAAATAGACAAATTATAAAATCTGCAACCCTGTAAAGCAGAATCGTAAAGCAATCTCTTATAAATTATTTTATGATTTCTTGCTATTTTTAGCAGATTATTGTTGACTTTTCCTCTTGGTCGGATTTGGGTCTCTTCTTGGAGAGATAAGGTGTTTTTCTTGCTTTTAAAGCGGATTCAGCCTATTTTTAGAGGCTTGACAATTTGATCATTAAAACAGTATGCTTTTTTTTGCTTTTATGTAGTTTTTGAGATAGTTTGAAGCTTTTTTCCTTGAGCTTCTTTGTGAGCTCAGATTAGGGTCTCTTGAGAGTTATACCTTTGAAAAGACTTAGTCTTTTGGGGGCTCTAGCTGGGTAGAGATTTCAGTTCCTGCTCATACACAATTTTGAGTTTGTGAACCCCTTTTGTACTCAGTTTCAGATTATGGTATTCTTCTTCAGTTGAATAAAGACAGCATTCCTACTTCTCGTTTCTGTGTTTACTTGCAGTTTCAATTTGATGTTATCTTGTGATTTCTATTTACAGAATCCTTGTTATTTCCTTAGACTGTAATTCTTAATGCAGAAAGTTCAAAATACAGGTTGCATGTTGTACTTCAAGTCAGGTTTTCATGAAAATTATTTATGTATCAATTGTTCATGAGAGGTTGTGAGATATTGTGTTTTTTCTAAAAGTTGTTGTGAGGAAGATATCAGAATCATCATTAAATCATTATCAAGTTTTGAAAGTCAGCTGTTAGTCATAGGTTTTAGTTTCAGTCATCTTTCTATACCTTTTCTTAGAGGTTATTTAGAATAGGATTTATCATTCAGAGAACCAGCTCACTCAGGAGATTCCTTCTTCGCTCAGATCACCCACATCTAAAGGAGGTTTCCATGTTTCGGTAGATTGTTGAATATTGCATTCAGCAGGGTGCAAATCTATTGACAACAGTTTTTGGCATGCCCGGTAGGACTCTGAAAATCAATTTTAGAGAAGTTCTAACATTTTAAATTTGTTGTTTGGTGTATGCAACAAGTTATATAGCCTTTTGGAGGCTCATTTCAATATACCTGGCGACTCTGTTCTCGGTTTTTGTCTGCAGATCAAGTGCTGGTGTTTTTAAAATCCTAGCTTTTTGTTCTTTTCCAGCTTATGAATGAATGAATATGTCAATATTTCATGGTCATGCATCATATCATCCGCCATATCATGAGAGCCCTGCTTGTCCATCTCCATATCATCCATATTCACATAATCATGCTGTTGGTTTTAGTTCCATGGCTTTTCAAAACCAACATACCCAGTATAGTTGCCACCCACCCACCCCTGCTCATTATTCATCTCAGCCCTCACATGTTCAAAATCAATCCGAAGAGATTGAAGACTTGAGCTTCAAAGATATATTATTGAACTATGAAAGGCGAATGAATGAAATAGATCAGGAGGAGGGGATTGCAAGTATAAAGAACACACTGCTTGATTACATGAGTCAGCTGGAGGAGATCAAGAAGCAGCATGAATATAATCAGCACCAGGAGGAGCTAGCCTATCTTCGTGAGTAGGAGTTAGAGGCCCAAATAACACAGTTTGAGGAGGATTTGGAGAGGGAGGCAGTTGCACAAATGAAGCTTCTGCTTGCTCAATATCAAATGCATGAAGCCCAAACATCTCCTGCCATATCAAAACATCCTATTCAAGAAGAGGTTCGTGAGTTTAAATTTCCAAGTTTTATGAAAACTGAGCCTCCTAACCCTACTAAAATCTAAATTCCTAGCTTTAGAGATTTTTCACCTTTGCAAGAACCTAGGTTAGAACATTTTGAACCTGTGAGCATTCAAGACCAGTCCATTAGAGAGCAGCCTCTTTTCCTCCAGGAGACTCCAAAGATTCGCCAAGTTTCCCAACCAGATAAGTCTAATGGTCCTGCCACTACTTTCCTTTATGAAAGTAAATCTATTGTCTTGGAAAATGACTCATCTTTCACCATGGAAGAAGCTAGAAGAGTAAATTTATTACATATAGCTATGGAGGAATATCGTTTGTAGCAACAGAAGATTGAACGAGAAGATCCTTGTTTTGTGGAGGACAATGGAAAGTTTTCAGAGGAACAATTGTTGCAACATACAGAGCAGGCGGTTGCTGCTGATTGCACTCCTTTCTCGGCTGAACCTAAGAGTGTTGCATGTGCAGAGGAAGTTGATTCTTTGAAACAGCAGAATATTGATGATTATTTTGAAGTATCTAGTTGGTATAGCGATAAAGAGGACCTAGAATGTCAGGAGCAGTTGCTGCAGGAGATAGAGGAGACTGTGTTTGAGGAACCACAAATTCAAGATCAAGAAATGGCCGACAGCTCTCATGTTCTGCCTGATCTGTTCAATTAGTTACCATTTTTTGTGGATAATGAGGAAATCTCATCTCAGATTACACCCATACCCGCTCCAGAATAGCAGGAAGAAGTTCAAAATTCTAATGTTTTGATACCTCAGAGGAGCTATAGCAAAGTAACTAATAGTCTTCCTCCACAAGAAACTGAAAGTGAGAGGGAAGATGACATGTTTTGGGATGATCTTGAGGCTTTTGTTTCAAATTTAGATACCAAACACTCATCTTTTTAGGAAGAAGGAGTGGAGCAACAGCTTGAGGAGACAACAGGGGGTGTCCAAACTCGAGGTGGGGAGAGCATGGCTATCGAATGTCAAAATCCCGATAAGCCTGATACAATAGTTCAAATAGAACGACATCAAGTTGTGCATAAGCATGACACTGCTGTACAAGGTAATGGCATTGATATCTTTACAAGTTTTCAAGAAAGTA
>VDFB02072768.1:0-35797 GCA_007258455.2 Sequoia sempervirens
AGGGAGGCTAGATACATTTTGATAATTTCTTTGATGATTACCATTTGAGGTGTGGACCAAAGTGGCAACATGATCCTGAGGGTTTCTTTGCTCTTTTCAGACAAAGAATAAAAGCTGAAAAATTTATGCATGAGTTCAATTTCCCTAAAGGCTTGATTAGAAATGAATTTGATTTGAATAAATAGGAGTTGAACAAGGAGAAATGGATAGCTTATGGTAAGCTACTATATGTTGTGCACAAAATGGAGCTGAAATATGATCCACTGTTGGAGTTCAGTCCCCACCATAAGAAAATTTATTTTCTGATGGGAAACTTCAAAGAAATTATGGGCACATTGAGGACAAAAAAGGTAAATTTAGAATTGAGTCTGGGTGTACAAGAGCAAGGTGCCAGACCAATTGAAACAAGGCCAACATACCAGCCTACGGAAAGGTGGCCCATTTATAGGAGGAAAAAAGATAGTAGTAGTGATGAAGAAAAAGTGGACAGAAAAGGAAAACAAATTATGAAAGTGTCTCCATAACCAAGTCCAAAATTCAAAGTGCCTGGGGTAATCAAAATTATTGATTTAGAATCATCACCAGAAGACAATCCCTCATCACCACCATCCGAGCCAATCCCTAACAGGAAAATAATTGAACAACCACACGCGGGTCTGATGGATGAGATTATTGTTACTGATCAAGACATGCAAGTTGGTATGCCTTCGCCTCCTAGGCCAACTGAATTAGTTTTATTTGATTTAGATATGAAAGGTAAAAGTGTACAAGATGTAAGAATGGAGGCATGCAAGGAGTTTCTAGATGATAATACATTTTTAAAAACTCCTGTATTCTTGCAATTTGTATGGAGGATGAAGTTTGAAGAGTATCAAGATAAATGTAGGCAGAAAAGAGAACTAAGTCCTGATAGGTCAGATCAGGAGAATGATGAGGAGGTAAAAGCTGAATTAATGGAAGAATTCAAGAACATCACTCCTGAAGAAGGAAGAAACTAGTGAGTCAGGATGGTGTATTAATTTTTCCTAAATGGGACATTGCAGATGTAATAGCCTTTAATGCTATTATGAAGTTTAAGAATCCCTTTCAAGACTCTGAAGAAGAGGTCAAGGCAACATTGCAAAACTTTGCTTTCAGTGAGGAATATGAAACTTTGGCAATTTGGGCATTGGCCCCACAAGGGAGAAAACCATACGTTTCTGTTATTAATCCAAATTTCAAGGGAGGATTGATAATAAAGAGAGCTTCAGAGACCTCAACCACTGAGGCCACTAATTTGATTGTGAATGTGGCCAAATTGGCCCAAAATATTGTTGAAAGGGAGGAAGCTGAAAGGAAGAGCTTAATGGAAAAATATAACCTTTTGATTGAGGAGTACAACAAGATGCAGCAGAAAAATGTTGAGTTGCAAACTGAAGTGGAGAGGTTTAGGTATAAGAAGATTGGGGAGACATCAAGTGCTCTAGGAACTAGTAAATTACCTTCCACAGCAGGGTCAGTGCCTCCTACTTCTTCAATTGTTTCCACACTAGGATCTCCCAGTCAGAATCCCATCCTCACCCTTTCTTTAGAGGAAGTTGAAGAAGAAACAAAGTGCTCTGTCAATCCTACAAAGAAGCAGCTCTTGCAAAAAATTGATGAATTGTAGGCATCATTAAAGAAAAGTGAGGAGGGATCTCTTAAAGTAAAAAGAAATTGTTACTACTATTTTGAGGCATTTAAATGAAAAGGTTGATAGAAAATTGCTATCTATACATTCTTTGTATTCTTTGTTATTAGCAGTAATAAAGAATATTGATAGGGATCAGGAAGTAGTGACACCAATAATTGAAAATTGGATCCCTAGGGCCAGTGATCTGGATATCATGTATAAGGCCTCAAGGTTTGATATAAATAATAGGCTCCAATCGTTAAAACCTACTCATGTGTTCGTAAAATTATTGCAAGGTTTTTAGACTTTACCAGATGACTTGAGTAGGAAGATTAGGGAGCTAGTGAAGAATTTCAATGATTGGGGTAACACATTATTACCTGATATAATTGATGAGCAGGGGAAAATCTGGTCATTTCAACAATGGTAGGATCAAGCAAGTGAGGCCATCAATGATCAAATCAATTCAATTTGTGATGACTTAGACTATGATTTGTTGGTGAGCTGTATGAACAAAATCATTAGTACCAGCTCATTTTTTGGAATCTTTTGAAAGGGATGCAAATCAAGTAGTGGTAAAATACACACCTTATAATACCAAGGTGGATGAGGTAATTAATTTTGACTAGACGATTGATGATGAGTATGAGAATTGGGTAACTAAATATTTGACTGAGGAGGAGTAAAAGGAGTGAACTACTAACAGGTGGCAGATTAGATGATGCGGTTGCAACGGTTCCAGTTTTGTGTTGACGACTCTCTCGGTGTGGTTTTCTTGTGGTTTTTGGCATCAACGTTCCTCAGTTGATATGATGAACAAGAATATTTTTCAAGGTGGTGTTTGTTGTAACAAATTTTTGAATATCACCAGGTGCTCCAATTGACTGTTGATAGGTGTACTTTCTAACCCAGTGCTTGTTTGCTCCTTCATTTTCTATAAAAAGGATTTCAAGGCCATAAGTACAGGTTAGCAAGTTAGATAATTTTTGTCAAGTCTAGGTGAGGTTGCAGAGTGGATTGTAAAGTTTGATGGTTTTAGAGAAATACAATTTAGGTTTGGAGTCATTCTGTAATAGGTTTTGAGTTCATAGAGATTTAATGTTGTATAATAGTACTAGAATTTGGATTGAAATGAAAATTCAAACTCATGTCTCTCCATTGTACATGCATATCTGAACTTTGAATGAAATAACTAAGGGTTGTTTTATCCATCTCACTATTGTGGTGTGTATGATTCTATTTTAGCTTTAATTCAAGAAATTAATTAAAATGCTTGAATGGGATTATAGGCGGATATGTGTTGTATAAGGATTTGATAAGTAGTCCTGGGTTAGAATGCATACTGATGAAATTGTAATGCAATATTGTCAGGGATCTTATATGTGATGTATTAAATCTGTTATAAACCTCTAGATGCTTATGAATTTGACTCCTGCAATGGATATATGGCACTGATCTAAGTTGTAATTATTAGTGTAGTTTAGTATTTGTTTGTCTTTTCCTAGAGCTTGCTACAAATTGCAAATCATTGACTATCTTATACAATGGATTGTGTTTAGTTATCTCACACTCCAAATAGTTGATATTGTCTATTAACAACCAATTCTAGTTGATATTATCTTATCGTGTTGAGCTATTAAGTGAGATCATCTGCTATTGTTAACGTTGTTTATAATAATGGCAAAGGTTGTAAACACATTGGCGGGATCACCCTCCTCGGGTCTTGCGAGCTCAAGTAGGAGGCTTTTAAAGTCCCTCGCTAGCTGGCTGTCCAGTCCTTCGAAGCTGCCTTCTCGATTGAATTGGCAATTCCATAGGTAGATTAGAAGACAAACCTAGTTACATTGTAAAAGAACCAACATACACGTCAACCACTGAACAACCACCTGTACAACTAAATTTTTAATCTTTTATGATCACATGAAACATAAAACACACTAATTTCAAGGTTGTTAACATCACTATTGAAATGTTTTAATTTTTTGACCTTTCAAACATTAAAAGTACATCATTAAATCAATCATGTAATGGCATAAAAATTAAAAACATCATGAATTAATTATGTAACCACATAAGTCAAATATAATTCTATCAAGAAATTAATATCAAATAGATAATATAATCTCATAACTTATACATTTCAATGTCATTGATCTTCTTCTTCATCCAACTCTTTATCTGTATCATCCGATCCAAATTTGACATTGTAAGGATTGGTCATATCATCATCATCATTGAAATCAATTTTTACAATGTCATCATCCACATAGATATCATCTTCATGAACATTAACTCCTACATCATCATGATCTAGTTTCTCCTCTTCGACATCTTCATCAGTGACATCATCAACTAACTGTTGATCCTAATCATCATTTACATCATCTTCTAGTTCTTTTGGCATCTCTTCCACCACATTATAATTCTACTCAAATTCTTCCTCTCTTGGATCATGTCTAACAACAAATGACCAACCCTGGGCTTACCTAGAACCTCTCCGAAAGTAAAATAATTCGGCCACATTGGTGCATGGAAGAACATAGGGCCTATTTCTAGCTCGCTGATCAACCTTGTATTAACCATGTTAAATCCATTATCATGTTCACTAACAGCTTTCCTCGTGATCATTTTCATTCAATCATAGCCCGGTGATTCATAGATGACTTAACATAATTAATCAAGGACTTAAAGTCACACTTCAAGTATATCATCCAAAAATCCTATATAGTATCGATTTTCAGACTTCGATGTATGTCACTTCTAGATGAAACATTAGTCACCTGAAAGACTACAGTTATACCAGAATCACAAGTTTTCTTCATGTCATCCAACATTTTGATTTGAAATTTATGACCATTGCACCACATAGCCTTGTGGTGTTTCACCTGCAATATGTCAAACATATAAAAATTATTGCAATATCAACAATTGATAAACATATTTATTCTTGACTGAATGTATGCAAAGAAAACAATCTCAACATATGTATACATCAATATATTTGAAAATAATAAAATAATATGGGTGATTAATATATTTATACGTACCTGTTTATCTCTTAAACCATATGCTAAATCAATTTCCCTTTGTGTAACATTGGAATCTCCATTACGATGAGCTTCTTTAACCAATGAAGCCACACCTTCCCATGTTAATGCGTGACTAGATTGTTGACATTGTTCAATCCATATTGTTATCCAATCAATATTGTTGGAGATGTACAAATGTAGTGCATCCCACTCTCGACCAATTCTATTAAAAAAAAATCACAAACGACGTATAATTAGTTAAATACCACAGTATACAACCTTAATTTATAATTGATGTATATTGAAGATTAAAAATTAAATAAGTACAATATACATAAAAACTATATGTAAAATGTATTCCAATTAATCTCCATGACCATCTTATAATTATCTCTCACTTTCCTCAATCTACCTTTCCCCATTAGGTACTCTCCTTGAAATTTGTTAATGGAGTTGGGATCCCAAATGCGATCTACATAGATCTTTGCTGCAAACTTAGGAAGATATTCACTAATGTACACCATGGTCTGGTATACCATATATCCCTCCACCATAGAACCCTTAAGATGTGCTCTTTGTCTAACCAAAACCTTCAAAAATTTCAAGTGCCTCTCAACCATCCACATTGACCTTGTGTGTACAGGTCCACACAATTCAATCTCGTCAACTTGGTGTATGAGGTAGTGTTCTTGTGCATTGAAATTTTTTGAAGGTAGACACTTTTGCATTTCACACATTAGACGAGAAATTTTTCTCTTCCAATAATTTATATCTTCTTTATGGATTTCTTTAGATGACAACCATCTACAAGTGATTCAAGGCACAAATATATTAACGAGATTTAACAAAAATATATAGTATATTACATAACAAGTAAAACAAATGACAATTATAAGATTTATACAACGAATTGAACAAATATCGCTACTTACCTCATATATTTTTCAAGATCATATATAACTTGCTTGAAATTGTTGTCAAAGTTCACTGGGAGAGATAGAGGTAGAACGCACTACAACAATTATAAAATGATCTTTTCATTATTTTTCCAAAAGTAGTAAACACAGTACACTGAAAAGTACATGCATTATACAAGTGTATATAATATACTAGAATAATTACCTTAATGAAGGTATGCCAATCATGCATTTTCATCCTTGACCCAAATTCACCTTTCTTTGCTATTATATTGTTTATGTTCGCAACAAATTCTGTGGGAAATCAAATTTTTCGTATGACTTCTTTTATAGCATTGCTTTGCTGCTCTGTTAATAACCAAAGAAGGGAACTTATATTAATTTGGTTTCCATCGCTATTTAATTGAATGACATTTTTCATTGCATGATTGGCTTCCTGAATGTCACTACAAATTTTGACAATTTTTTCTTTGTCATGCCTTCTATCCAATATTTTCCATAAGGTTTCTATTATATTCTTTCTAATATGCATTGTATCAAACAAATGCACAATTTGTAGCTGCTCATAGTAGGGTAACCTACTAAATTGTCTGGGATAACTTTTTAGTCCTTATGGAAGCCGACCATTAATGCCTTAACGACCTTCATGAAGCATACAAGTTAACTAATTGACAACGAAAATCATTGTCAATTATAACATGAGTAAACACAACACAATATAAAAATATAAATTCAAAACATATCATATATGATAGATAAACAATTTGATCCGATGTATAACCTTGATGATTAATTCTATTATATTCCAACTTCCATAGGCAAGGTGTCATTCTTCATAGTTTTGATGTAGTCTCCTCTTTCCCATTGAAAAGATGTTTTTTAGTAGTTCAATACTTATGATTTCTATGAAGGAAGTGCCTATACTCATCAAACACCTGCCTTCCTAAACTTGTTGAATGACGAGATGTCATCTTTGGACCACAAATTGGACATGCAAATTTTCCCTTTGTTTGAAGACCTGCAAGATCATATATAATTGGATTAAATATGTCAATTTTTTTAATTATATATAATGAATAGATTATTTTAAAAACATGCATGATATCTACTTCATCAAATTAAATATTGTTAAAGTGCAGTCGAACATTATAACATACCACAAAAATGTGTTAGCCCTGGGGCATCATGAATTGTCCATACAAGCAATGCATGGAATTGAAATTGTCTTTGTCTTATTGGTCTAGAGACGTCATACATAGTGACGCCATTCCATAACTTTAGTATCTTGTCCATAAGAGACTCGATAGATACATTCATATCTTTAACTTGGTACTTACCTAGTTGAATGAACATAAACATTACATAATTATTATAACCATTTTACTGCAATATATATAAATTAATGTACATGACTATTGAATGAAAAAAATATAAGTTATTATGTAACAAATAAGACAAATGAGATGCGACTACGTTAAATAAAATTGATGTAAACAAATACCTAGTACAATCATTGACAACATTATGTGCTCCCTCTTTATTGACATCCATGGAGGAATATTATTGTTGATAACAAAAACATGCCATGCTGAGTAAATATATCTCAACTCTCCAAATGGATTGACACCGTCCGCTCCCAATGAAAGCCTGAGATTATGAGGTTCTTCTTTAAAGTGTGGTCATTTTTCCTCCATGTCCCTAAATGTAGAACCATCTGCAGACATTCGAAGAATGTCATCTCTACTTCTATTCCATGCATGGTAATCCATAAATTGCGCTAAGCTTTCACACCTAAATAATCATTGCATATATGGAATAATGAGAGTATAACGAAGAACCTTGCAAGGCACCTTTTTTGTTAGTTGACCTGTTCGATATCTACTGATATGACATTCCCAGAATTTTGTTGCAAATTCCTATTGTTTATGATATATAATATGATCATTGAGACATGAATCTATTACTTGATACTCCATTCCGATATCTTTCATAATGACACATAAATCTCGATATGAGTGAGGTAAAATATTTGATGGTGGTAACAAAAATTCACCAATCAATCTACAACAAAAAATAAATTTTTCATATAAAGAATATTAATGGTATATATTTCATCATTTATTTACTAGTGATGAACTAACAACAATTAAAATAGATGAAAAAAGATGAAATATATGACATACCTTAACATCCATGAGATTGCTATGTTTGATAAACCATTCATAACCTTCAAGTTCAACAACAACAATACAATAGAGAGAAGAGTTGTTTGGGAGCCTTCGTAAAGGGGCTCGTATGCCTTCTCAAATATAGGTAAATCATAAACATCATCAAATTCATCTTGATCATCATGATCAGCTCTTCCACTAAATGTGTCATGGATCAATATATTTGTACCATCATCCTCAACTATATTTTTTGGCACATGATCATCTTCTTCCATAGGATAATTAACTTCATCTTCGATATTCATAGCTCCCTGTTCGTCTGCTTGCAAAACCACATTCTTCGAGCTGTGATAATCCATATTATTTGCCCTAGGGCACCCCACCTTTATAATAATGATAGACAAATAAACCATGATCATAATCAAGTGATTATATATATATAAAATGTTAAAACGATATAAAAATTTACAAATTCAATCAATATAAACACATATAATGAACAACTTACCAATGGACGATAATCATGCCCCCCCTTCAACGTGACCATGCTACCTACAATGTTTCTCAGCTGTTGTGATTAAAAGTCATCTTGTCTTTAAGCCCTTGCAATTATTACAAAGATAATAACATTTCCCATCACCCTTTCTTTTCAATCTAGTCCACAATCTATCAAGTGTCTCTTAATTTTGTTTTGGACTAATATTATCTGACATGATTTTTCTTTACCAAGCTTGACTATTTAGATCTTCAAAAAATATCAAACTCACACTCCAATAATTTTTATTCATAGATAGGTAACATAATCTAATAATTCTGATATTTTTGCCAAAAAATTTGGCATGCAACCCCCTGTAAAAGAGAAGATAGTCTAAAGTTAATGACCCCAAAAAACACTTTAAAATACTAATTCCAAAACTTATTAAATTATGATTTTACTATGATTTCCAACCGTTAAGACTCCTAAAATCAGAATATTGAACTTGATCGCAAACTTCCTACAACGATGGAGCTAGTGAGCTAGTAAGAGCAAGTGACCCATTCCTAAGGAGCAACAAGTCAGAATCATCATTGTTAATGTCAATACAGATTTATCCTTTTAGTTAAAGATGTAATGTGTCACTTCTTATGACGAGCTTATCCCTAGGGCCCTCAACATTGAGAGAGCCCTAATACAAAATAACAAAAGCATTGGTAAGGCATGATTAGGGTACAAACCCTAGGCCTCCGTAGAAACATAAACAATAACTATAGCGGATTAGTGAGGTTGCAATACCAGAAAGATTGAGACATTGTAGGTAATAACAAAATATTGCAATCTAAAGATTGTAGCCAATAACAAGCACACTATGTAGCTTAGTGACATTTGTAAATGTAATCTATGGTAAGAAGAATGACAGTCACTTGAGATGTGATAGTCAAAAAGAGGCTAAGCAGTGACAAGATAATAAAGCTCAAACCTTGCATAGTAAAGTGGAGATTTTAACAGTGAGTTTCCTTACCCCCTTGCTAACCTTAAGGGTTTTTCAAATTCTTTTGGTAGTGTTAGACAAGGAAAATGCAATCAGGGAATGGCTATCCAAATGAAGTAACAGTGGTAATCATAGGTTCAATGTTTCTTCTTAGCCATTAATGTATAATGGAGGTAGTAGGATTGCATGTTTGAGCAGTGTTTTGAGACTCATCAAAGATGGGAGAATAGTGAATAATACCTTGTGGACTATGAAGTAGTGTCAATAAGGTTGAAGGATATTAAGAACTACAATACCATGAAACAATGAGTCCCCTGTAGTAAGTAGGAAGTCTATAGGGCATAGTTTGATTTTATAGAAGGATGCTCATGAAAGGAATCTTCAAGTGATAGTGAGTGAGTTGTTTGAGATTGCAGCTGAGGGTGCAATACCCAGTCTTAAAGGAAGTTAGCAAAGCAGTAAATGTGCAAGAAAATCAAATCGTACACAACAAACAATTCACAATGTTATCTTGCATAATGCCTTGAGTTTGAAGACAAAAATCTTATTGTATCTTCATGATGAAAGTGGTGACCTTAATGGTCAATCACTAGCAACCATGATTTTAAAACATGCTATTGTGCTTATGGAGGCAACATTTTAAGCAAGGCAGTGAGTGGTGGTTTGGAACAATGGCAGGTATGAAGGACTTGCTTTATATGCATACTATGCAGTCTAGCTTAAGACAACGTTCTTAGAAGAGATTGAATGTGGATTATGGAACTCAAGGGTTACCATGAAAAGGATTAAAGCAAAGACTGAGATCTATTTAAAAGCCACGGTCATGAAGATATTAAAGATGTCACATGCAAAAACCTAGTAGCTGGAGTAATGAATACAGTGCCAAAGAGGATAGTGTCTTTGGGGCAGATTTAGGAGATCTCCACATTATCTAATTACAGGAAATACATCATTTATTTATTTTTTTAATTAAAAGAAATCATTCTAAACCCTATATAGGATACATTGATACTTAAAAGCCTCTAAGGAATTTGAGATTATGCAAATATATGTCAAGTAACATTCATAAGGTTTAGAAAATCTTGATCACTCTCTAGAATAGCCCATTAAACATGGGTTGTGCTTGAATGCACTACATAATTGATATAACACAACCACTCTGCATATCAACCAGAGTTATAGGCTCTTTATTGCAGCAAGAGGTAATCACTCTTTGATCATGCTATAATTACATCCTAACCTGTTAAACTTGAGACAACCTGAATGCACCTAATGATGATTGACACCTACATTATACAACCTGAATTAACTACATTATATGAGTGCCTCCATTTCTATCACAACATAGCCACATTAAACTTGGGTCACACATGAATGCATCCTATATTTGTTATAGCACAACTACCACATGACCAATAGAGTTATGGATCACATAATTACAGTCACAAGAATTTGTTCCTTGGTTGTGATCTTATGGTGATTCCACACAACAAAATCTGGACATGAAATTCTCAAAACCCTAAACCTCTAAAAATGAAATATAATGAGATGTTGCTTTAAAATATGATTTTATAACTTGGAACTACAAATCTGACTCCATAACTGAATTTTGCAAAAAGACAATGACTACCCTCAACCTGGCAATATCTTCTTGAATTTTTTCTGATTTTTCCCAAGAAAATCGTCCTTAGTTCTCCACAAACTGTCTCAAGTAGAGCAAAACACTGTCACAATAAATTAGGCGCGAACTCACTTTTCTTTATGTCGGCTACAATTTGATTTTTTTCTATTTTTCATGTTTGTCAAAAATTCAAAGAAAATGATAGCCAACATTTCGACGAACGTCGGGGATAAACTTTCAAAAACTTGAAAATTACACATCAAATTTTACAAGCACCCGACGATACATCAAATTATACATATTTCGTCAGACAGTTTCATCAGATTTTGCAGTCAAATGAGTTAGTGTCCATTTCACATGTATTTATGTGGCTTAGATTTGAATATATAGGTGGGAGCTTTGTTTTTGAATGCTTTTGTTTTGGTGACAATCAGTGGTGTTTGGTTAAAACTTAAAACCAATAACCTTGTACAAATCTATTCATCAAGGCTACCAACTTGGAAACAATCTCTATGTATTTGCCACATATTCATTAGGTGATCCTGTTGACTTTTCCCTTTATCCCAAAAGTGGGTTCTTAATGACTGTTTTATAAATGACTCACTCATCTAAGTTGGAACAATATGGGAGCCTAGTGCTAGGATGGAGGAATGTATGAAGACATTCTAGATAGCTTTAGATGCACATCAAGGATTTGGATGTATGTGAGAGATTTTCTTTTGAATGCTTTTGGTTTGGTGGTGATCAATAGTATTTTTTTGAAGTCAATTATCTCACACAAATCTATTCATCAAGGCTGTCGATTTGAACTCTATCTCTATGTATTTGCCATAGATTCCTTAGGTTGTCTTTTGGATTTTTCCCTTCATTCCAAAAGGAGGTCTTGGATAACTACCTTGCAGATCTCCCAGTTGGATCCATATGGGAGTCTATTGCTAGGTTGAGGAATATCTAGACACATTATTGCCCCAATTTTTGTGAGAATTCTTTGGTTTGGTTGAACCAAGCTTGGAGAAGGATGAATTCTAGTGAAAATGTTTGTTATTTGGCAATTTATTTTGTTTCAAGTTCCTTGCAATCAAACATGTTGAGGTGTAGCTTGCATCATATTCCGATTAATATTCACAGATGTAAAAATAAAGATTTTCCACTCATCGGTAAGCAAACTATGATTGGAAGATTTTTGCAGGAAGAACATGTTTCCTTTTCATCATATTGGTTCCCAGCTTTATCTTGGGTTCCAAAATCAGTTCTAGTTTAAGTTGGAGCTATGTAGGAATTGCCTTTGGTGCTTGATCTTATTTTACCATGTACAAGGGTTACAGTTCCTTGGGTTTTATGGATTCTATTACCCGAGGGAAAATGTTGTCCATAAAGTTTCTCCATTGTGTTTTGAGAGGATTCTTAGCAAGTTCGATACAAACAATATTCAAAACTACCAGCATGAGGATAAATTCAAGGACCCTGTCGGTATTTTTGACATCATTGACTTCCTCAAGGAGTTCACAAATCACAATAGAGGGATTGAAGATTGGCATAATAGAAAGAAGTTATTTGCATAGCCTCTTGGCATTCAAGTATGGAATGTGACTAATGAATTTTAATTAGTGTTCCATGGGGATACGTACCCCTTGAAAAACCACACGCACCCGAGATGGGGACATCCCTGAGACACGGGGATACCTAGGGAATTTCCCCCCGTTGTCCCTCCACCACCTCCAAGTTTCTCTACCATTTCTCATATGTTTCCTTGCAATGGAGGTCATTTCCTTGCCATTTCCTCCAAGGAAACGCCAAAAGGGGACTCTGGGAAGTCCCTGAGACTCCTTGATATCCCTTGATCCTTAGGAAACTTCTAGGAATTTCCCACAACCCAACATAAATTTGATGGTTTGAAAAAAAAGAAAAGTATAAGGTCACTTTAGGCATAACCCTTAATCGACCCCAACTAAGTCTTATTCCTTTAAATCCCTATGGAGCCTCATTTCACATTTTAGCTTTTATTTCTTTACTGTTATCATAGTTGAGTCCACTCTCCAATTTGGCATGGGACTGAGGAGGTCATGGGAGGTGCTATTGATCTCCATTTCATCAATCGCCCGAGCCTCCATACTTGGCATTATTTCTACAGAATTAAGTGCCTAGAATAGTGAGGTCGTGGGTTTTGAAGGAGGGCGTATGACCAAATTTTCCTTTGGGTAGCCACCACCATTTGAAGATTGAAGATTTTCATACACTTACAAGTATTTACTTTAGTCTGGAAAAGAGGGCCTAGCTCGATTGGCTAAACATTCTGTTGTAGGCAAGAGGTCATGAGGTCTAGTCTCCCCTCTGTCCCCGTGGTACCGAAGGGCATGTCGCGCTAGTGTCACCGGTCACATGAATTTTTTTTACCAGGCGCACTATAGTTTATATGGGGGAAATCTGATTCCTACAATCTAAAAAAAAGTATTTACTTAGTCTATTTTGAATTTTTGAATTTTTCATTTTTCATTTATGTTATGATTTTTGAACTTATGTATTGTGATTTCATATTTTTCATTTGAATTTATGATTATATAAGCAACTTTCCTATTTGTTTCCTCAAAACTTGTAAATGATAAATCTGAAAATGAAATATAAATGATAAATCAAAATGTTCAGAGCCTCTCTTCAATACTGCATTGAATGTAATGAATGATTAATCAATTTGACAAATTTGAAATTAATAAACTTAGAACTATGACAACATCATGTAGGTTTTTTGATTTTTTTTTAAAACATTGTTTTTTGTAGCATCATTATCATAATGATTTCTTCCAACAGAAGTGAGGATGAGGGCCAGGAGGTTGAAGTAGAAATTTAAAGTGAAAATGAATCATCTAATGATCCTGAAATAAGAGTGGGGGGTGAACATGACTCTTCTACTCAAATTGAAACAAGTTCTATTGGGAGAAAAAATTATGGCTGCCCTTCACAAATCCTCAAAAAATGGGCCAAGGGACCTTTTGATCCAAAATCACCTTTAAAATAGTTTGCATCTAAGGTAGCAACAGAGCCTAGGACAACTGGGGGCACTAGAAAGTGGAAGTGCCACATGTGTAATCTTAAATGGTTTGGCAGCATTATTAGAACTAATGCTCATTTCCTTCTTGTTTGAGGCAAAGGTGTAGATGCATACAAAAAGGTGGAAGGGAACTTGAAGTACAAGTCTGAAATATTAAAATTATGGGGTTGTAATCAGGATGAAGTATCTATATCTGCTACTTTTCCACAAAGGGGTAGGGGTAATCAAATTTCAACAATTTCTACTTCTACTATGCAGAGTTTAAGGCCATTGGATCCATCTAGTTCAAGTGCAACGAAGCATAAGGGGAAACATAAGATGACATCTTCACAACCATTGACATATTTATTCAATGTGCAAGAAAAGGATGAGGCAGATGATGCCATTGGAAAATTCTTCTTTGCCAATGGCATTCCATTCCATGTGGCTTGCTCTCCTTATTATAAGGAAGTTGTGTCAAAGATAATAAGGGAAGGACCATCATATGTGCCACCAGGGGAGACTAAATTGAGGACAATGATCTTGGATCAAAAATATTCCAAGATTAATATTTTGATGGAGAAGATGAAGATAACCTGGGTCACAAGTGGATGCAAAATAGTCATGGATGGGTGGACACACATTAGGCATTGTCCACTCATCAATATCATGGTTACATCTACAACAGGCCCTTATTTCGATAGGGCTATTGATTGTTTAAAGCATAACAAGGATGCTTATTACTAGTTTCAAATCCTCAAGGATGTTATAGAGGAGGTTGGGTCACAAAATGTGGTGCATGTAGTGACAAATGTGGCCCATGTGTGCAAAGTTGTAGGGAAGTTGATTGAGGAAACCTATAGACATATTTGGTGGAATCCTTGTTGTGTGCATGCCATGAATAATGCACTTTAGGACATGGGTAAAATTAGTTGGATCAAAACAATTGCCAATAATGCTAGAGATGTGCAAATGTTTATCTACAACCACCATACTTCACATGCACTTTTTAGGTCTTTCTCTAAGAAGGAATTCTTGGAACTTTTAAAGAGTCAATATGCATCATACTTTATTCTCTTGAATAGGATGCTTGAGTTGCAAGAGGCATTGCAACTAATGGTAATGGAAACAAAATGGAATTGATGGATTGAGTCAAAGACATAAGGGCTAAGGGTAAAGGAGGTAATGAAGAATGATGTCTTTTGGGTTGATGCCAAGTATACTGTCTCCATCATTACTCTAGTCTTCACAATTATTAGATATGGGGGTTCTAATGCACCTTCCCTTGGAGAGGTATATGAGTGGATTGATTCTATGCTTGATCAAATGAAGGTTGTTGTGTGAGAGAAGGACCCCACAATGCAATTCTACAATGAGCATATTCATCTAATCATTCAGTGTAGATGCGAGAAGCTCAACACTCCCTTACACATGGTTGTCTATGCATTGAACCCGAATTGGTAAGTGCAAAGGATCGATAGAATTACACCTATAGAGGATGTTGAGGTGAAGGAAGGGTTCATGAACGCCATTGAGAAAATGTATGATCCTGTAGAGGCCAACTTGATTCATACTAAGTGGAAAAAAATTTCCACTCTTTGGGCATATTCAAAGGTGGCCAAGATAGATTTGAAGACTATGTCATAGGAGGACCCTAAGTTGTGGTGGGCTATGCATGGGCCTAGATCTTTGACTACTACTCTAGCGTTTCGTTTGTTGTCCCAGGTTTCTAGTTCTTCTATTGTTGAGAGAAATTGGTCTACTTATAGCTTCATCCACTCTATTAAGAGGAACATGCTTACTTCTAGGAGGGAAAAGAAGCTTGTGGTTGTACATAGTGCCTTGCATCTCATTGACTGCAACATAACTACATATAACAAGATTCCAACAACTAGATGGGATGTAGAGCCAGAAGAGCAAGCACAAACTGATGATGATGCTACACATACAAGGCCGGTTGGTATTTGTTTAGATAGCTTGAGCATGTGGGGTCCAATAGTTCTAGTGATGAGGAGATTGCATGGAGCTTGGGGATGATTAGAGGCATCAAACCATTATCCATTAACTCATGAGTCAAGAGTCATTAGTAATACTATTTTATTTTCGAAGTTTGAACATTGTTGATTGTAATTATGAATCATGATTATGAAATTTTGAAACTTTTAGTTCTAGTTTCGATGTCTATATTTTGATTTTCAAATTTCAATGTTGAATATTAAAATTTAAAAAACTACTACTAGTTCAATGAAATCATTGCAATGTGTTTAAACTTTACTTATTCCTTAGGATTCTACAATTATACTTCTTTTTACAACTAATTTTTCAAGTACTATATGTATTTCAACACCGCTCCCTTTCCGTCCCTGCCGCCCCCAAACTTAGGCCCCCCATCCCCCCGTCTCCGCATCAGGAACTCAGTGGAACATTGATTTTAATGTGATTTTAACACTGGTATGTAGTACCCATCATTTTGTGCACTTCTCAGGGGTTTTCAACTTTGTCTACATTAATAAATATACTTGTTCATATCAAGCTAGGATGATTTGTGGGTTTATGGGAGATATCTTGCAAGAGAAAAGAGATTTATTCTTGACAAGGTTGTAATTGTGGATCTAAAGTCTTATTAAGTGTAGGATATTAGAAATTAGTGGGCCTCATTTGGAAGCATATTTTCCACCTGTATATATCAAGCTATGCGCTTAAATATTTAATTGTCTCAATGTTGAGAAGCAGTGTAATGTTTTGGAATCTGAAATGCATTGGATTGATTGGTTGCATAGTGTTTGGATATATTGGGAAGCTTGTAGATTGAAGGATTTTTTTTGCTTGGTGCTTAATTAGAGGGAGCTTGTGAAGGCGAGGTTGGCCAACTGAGGATTCACTATCCCTTTATTGTAATATATATTAGGGATTTTCAAAACACTTATCAAAAATTTGTTATTTTGGAAGAGCATTAGAAACAAATTCACTCTTATCGTTGTGGATGCAACACTTATTAGACTTGTGTTGTATTTCATATAGAAGTTTAGTGGTAATGTTATGGTGATAATTTGGTCAATTGGATTTTCTATACAATTTTCACCTAGAATCAGTTGTCTAAATTTGAGCTGAGTCATCATTTTTAGGAAGGATGTCAAAGGGGATGAATTAGACTCAAGAATTTAAGTGAGCAAGGGGACTATATGTGGTTTTGATGTTTGATAAAAATTATATTGATGATTCTAAGAAAGCTTGTATTATTTTTTTCCCATCTATCTTGAAGTATTGTAATGTGCATTTTTCAATTTAAAATTTAAACTACTGGACATTTTCAAATGGCATCTAAAACAATGATTAACCCCAGTCAGTATACTAGAACTAATGAAACTTGAGAGAAGATAATCAAGGATGTGGCATATGGGCTATCTTCCTATTGATGTGGAAACCATTTGTGCACTCATTTGTAGGTGGTTACTAATGGAATGTCAAGGATGTGTGCCATTGAGGTCAAAATTAAAGTGTTTCAAAATTTGAACAATAAATATAGGTAAATTGAAAAAATTCCCATGTCCTCACAGGTGGGTGTCATTTTTCCATGTGAAGATATCAAGTGAATTAGTATGTATATCACACATCACAGAGTTGCGATCGTCTTCATCATGTAGAATGAGGTTCAAAATTACTTTTATTTGCATTTGAAATTGCCAATAGCTATGTGAGCTTCTGCATTTCTAGACAATTTCTTTCATCATGCCTATCAATCTTGGGGAAAATGTGAACTAGAGGAGGTGCTTCCAAACATAGTTGGTAGACTTGGACTTGGAAAAAACTCACCAAACCCAAAACTTCAACTCAGCAAAAACTCGAGAAAAACCTAGCAAAAAACTCGACAACTTAAAAAATTGCTTAATTTTTTTTTTAAAAAAATATTTTTTTTTGCAAAATTCAAAGACAAAATATATCCAATGAGTCCATTAATGAGTACAAAAAGTGTTTTCTATTAAATTTTATTCATTTGAATGCAAATTGAGTACAAAATTGCATCATCATGTGAAACCCTAATACAATAGTTACTTGGCAACTATTATGAATTTATGATGATTGTCTTTGAAAATCATCATCATAATTCATAAATTGCATATTAAAACATTTGACATCTTCCTCGATTCTAGTCTAGTGAAAACTTGGGGAGAGGTTCTAATCTTTGCACATTGTTGTAGTCTAGTGAAAACTTAGAAGTTCTAATCAATGATATTGTGATAGTAATAAAGATAATTGTCTAAGTTGTCGATTCTAGTATTCATTCCCAAATCCCCTCGTTGTAATCAAATTTCTTATATGAGAAGAGATCTCGATAACTAGTGGGGGTCTAGGAGTGGAGATCTTAATGGCGTTAAGGGGCAGTGCCCCTTGTAGGGGTTTTGGGGTAATGCCCCCGGTGGGGTCCGGGGGTAGCGCCCCCGACCCATTCCTTGTTGCGATACAAGGCAGGGTCGAGGGGCAACACCCCCACCACCAAGCCCAAATTACGGCTTTTCAAACCACATAAAAATTCTTGTCGAACACCATTTCACAATTTTATCACTTAAGGGAGAAATTAGGTATTTGACACTTTTTTATGAAAAATATTTTCTCTCCAAGTGCTATGTGACGAAGTGCGAGGTGTGTTCATGCATTTATAGGGAAAATTTGTCTTTTTTGACTATTTTTTCAAAAAAAAAATTGTTTCACATTTTGATGTATTTGGTGAGTTTTTTTGTCAAACTCGCTAAGCACTTGCCAAAGAATCAACGAGTACTTTCCATAAACTTGGTGAGTTAACATTGCAAAAGCTCGCGAGTGGTTTGACTCGTCAATTTTTCGACAAGTCTACCAACTATGCTTCCAAAGCTGGCCTTGCTGAGGGAGTAGACAAACAACAACCTATTCTTCTTATAAGATGGATAGTTCCTTTGTGGAGGTATATCTTGATACTACTAGGCTGGAACATTTTTTGGGGAATTTGCCTCTTTGAGATAATTACATCATTGACAAACCTTTTGCAAGAAAGGATCAACAAAAATTTGCACACGAGGCCTAATTTAGTACTCCCTTACTATCCCTTGTTGTGATCATGCTAACTTCTAATTCAATGACATGATTTAGTGCTCCCTACAAGTCATTGGAATAACTTGTTTTGATCAAGAATCTTATGTCAAGAATAAGAGCATTGATGAATCAACTTAAGATAATTTATGGAGAGTGCTTCAAGGCAGTGTTAATCCGATTGACTAATTGGTTGAATTGAGCAATAAACTTCCTCATAGGTTCATTATCATCTTTTTTGGCATTTGAGTGTTGGGAAAATAGGAGATGATTATTCTGTAACTAGTTTTAATTGCATCCAAAATTTCTTGTCCATGAAATCACATTTCATGATTAAGACTCAAGATGTTGAACCAATATGCAACACTTCCCCCAAGGTCTATACAAATAGTGAGATTGCTATGTCTTCATGAGAAACACCTTAGATACCACATGCTTTGAAATATTTATGGAAAACAAAGGGTGAAATATTTAATAAAAACTATTTGATTTACTAAATGAACATTCACAAGATAATACAAAACAACTTGAACAATAATTTCAGCAAAAAGTAGGCATAAAATTACCATTAGCTTTCTAAGTGGACAAAACACATTCATTAATTCTACAATGTTCCAAATAAATAGAAAACATATTGAACTATCCATGCTAAAAATAGTTGGCTTGCACACAAAGCAAGCCTTAAATACAAAACTATTTGAAATAGATCAACTAAAACAAAAGAATATTTAAATAGAACTTGACTAAATATATTACATCCTAAAATAAGTGTTATGGAAGATTATCTAAGAATAACTCTCCTTTGATAATATTAACAAATAAAAATTATCAGCCTAGTGTCAATTACCCTTCTCAATGATTTTGATGCAACATTAATAGCTTCTTCATCTTGAAACTAATAAACCTTCAAAAGAAGCTTGAGGCCTTTATGATCATTGAAAACTCACAAAAAAATATTGAAAATCCTATAATTTTTCATAGATGGAACCTTAGTAGTCCATTCTTAGTCCTTTGATGATGACTTAATTATTAAAACCTAGGCACCATTGAGAAGAATGAAAAAGTGACTTTGATCCCTAATTGTAAGAGACCAAATTGTAACTTGGTATAGTGGAATTCCTAGGGCACACTCTTCTCCACATGATCACCACTAACAAAAATCAAACCATTGACCTTGAAGGAACTTGAATGATGAGTCAAGGGCATGATAAAACTCCAAATGTCTAATCAAATTGTTATATACTACCCTTCTGATAGTTGAAACATGCTAAAAACTATCCTAGATGGAGACAAATGATAGAAACTATACCTATAACTCCATTTTAGATGATAAAAAATAAAGGGCAATAAACAATATGGTCATATTAAACCTACAAAAAATTGATGGAAAAAATGTTTGATGTTTATTGTCTTTTACATGATCAAAATCTACTTAAAAACCATTGTGCTTACCTAAGTATTGGATGACACTTTTGTCATTTTTGCTGCAAAAGTAGCATGTCTTATATAAGTGCACTTTAATACATGAAGTGTCTTGTTTTTAACTAAAAAATGTCTTCTACTTCAAATTGAGATGATTGAACATGGCTAAAGGCCACTTTTTCTCATTAATATGTTTGTTCATTTAAGTGCTTTGAAGTGCTTCAATGATCTAAATGGTCATTTTTCTCTTTTGATGCTCACAAAATTTGGGCACCACTATGCATATGCCTTTGCATTAGGTTGCCCCTCACTTGTTTAACTTTTGACACTCTTTATATTGGCACACTCCAAATCATTGGAGGGCTAGTTTTTTCATTCTTTGAAATATTTTTTCTATTAGCACTCTTCATGGGTTTAGATCACTTTTTAACACAAATATTGCTTTTGGGACACTTTGTGTGTTGTTGCGTGTCAATACACCAAGATTTTCACTTTTAAAGACAAACACTTAATTTAATACACTTGGTGTATTACAAATCCAATACAAAGGGAGGTCACTTATTTGGGGCACTTAGTGTATTGGAGTGCTCCTATGTGTTGGGATGTCTATTTTTATACCTTAAACTATTTTTGCACATTCTTTCACATCCAAGCTTTGTTCTTCATCTCATTTGATGTGTTGGAAAGCTCCTTTAGTTTTCTATGCAAATACATGAATTAGAGGTTAGAAGTGTGAATGAAATTCATGAACATGATAACCAATGATCCAACAATGATTCACTAGGTAAGGTATGACTTTCATTTGACTTAAAAAATTGGCATATACATTTTTTTGTTGTAAGGGTCAACACTTTTCCCAAGCTTTAGGAAAACATTTTGCAAGAAATAACAAGCAACATTAGATGGTCAACATATATAAATTGCAACATCTAGGTGAAAAGCAAGGATGATTCCTCTATCTCACTCTTTTTGGAACCTATATAAAATAAAATTGAAGAATAATTATAAGATGAAGGGTTTAGTAGGAATGATGATATGGGCTTATTGCTACCCTTCTACTATATGATTATTACACTATCCTTCTTACTAAAACTTTTAAAGATCTTCACAAGCAGTTCAAAGTTTTTTGATAGTTTTGTAAGAAAGAAAAAATTACCATTAATGTTGACAAAACCAAGGTTATGATAATTAAATTTAAAAGTTATTATCCTCCATTTTATTATGACAACAATAACATTGGAGAGGCCCAATATTACTAATACATTGGTATCAAATTCAATTGTAATTTAATAGGGGACATAACATATATACGAGAATTATTGGTGGTTTGGTGCAAGAGCACCTAATGGACTACATGCCTCCATGAGGCTAATATGTAATAAGAGTTTAAGAATTCTTAGGGGTCATTTAATAAGGTCTTTCATGACCATATCAATGTGTTTGAGTCATTTGTTGGGTGTTTGGATAGGTAATGTGGACAATGTATTCAATTTACAAAAGATTGAAAAATGTTGTCAAGAGGGGTCTACAATAGGGTTTTGGTGTTTTGTTCTTAGAATAAGGTCTTGGTGTATCATATTATTTTGTAATTAGTCAATTTAGTGGTTTTTAGGCGTTAAGGGATTCAAAATGGGAAAAAAGCAAAATCTTGTAAAAATTGTTGTCAAGGTAAAGTGCAAAATTGACAAATGGCAAGTTAGGGATTTAGAAGGTTAGTTAAGTTAGTTGTGGGAATTTTATTTGGAGTAGAAACCTTTAAAATGATGAATAATAATGAGAAAAAGGTGAGAGGGGTGTAAATAATGAAGAAACATTAATAGAGCCTCTTTTTATATGCAAATATCTGAGTTTTGACTGGTAAACCTGTGTTTTAGCCTACTGTACGGCCCTGTATAGTCATTTTTTCAAGGGGAAATCATTTGGTTTGATAAATCTAAGTGTATACTACATTTTCCTTTTTCTTTCATTCAATTCCATGCAAATTTGAGGGAGATATTGCTTATTTTATGTAAACAGGTCAAAACCCTAGTTTAGGGTTACAGTGGCTAATCAAAATTATATTTCTTCCTCTCTGCCTGATGGAAAAGGATAGAAATTTGGGGAAGGGTTCATAATTATCTATTCTTTCATTTACTAAGGTGGTAGGCTATGAAGATCAAGTTTGCTATTAATCTCTTGATGCCCTAGGACTATGTTTTGTGGAAAATCACAGAAAATAACAATGGACAGTGGGTTTTTGATGTTTGTTGTTGAATTTAATATCCATCATGAGGGGAAAATGATTGAGAATAGTGTCAATGTGTATAAGGCCCCTTTTCAGTTTGGGTTTAGTCAAAAATAACCAAGATTGGAGTATGTAACTTGTAAATAGTTATGACCGTGTTTTCATGGCAAACTCGTAATTAGGTTTAGTAAGAGTTTTGGATACTTGTTTGGAAAAAATAATGACCACAAGCTATGCCAATGTTTGGAGTTGATACTAAGGAGTGTTGTGTACCTTTTACAAAGTTGAGATGTGTTGAAACTAATCTATTGAGTCCTTTGGACTACTGCCCTGTTATCATAGAGTTCTGATAGTCAAGTTTTTGGGTCAAGAATGAAGGTTCTAGTCAGGAGTTTGTTAAAGTAGCATGAAAAATTCATGGGAGATGGTGTGTTTGGTATGTGAAGAGATATGTGAACATGTTAGAAACCTTGAGAAAGTGAATGAATGTTTGGGTTACTCATTCTCAATAAACCCTTAAGAAGGTTGGCTTAAATATGAGTTATAGAATTTTGTCTCTTAAATGGTTGCCATCATTGATATAGTTTGTTGATTTGGGTCTATTGTCACATGTTGAGCATACTTGGATGGAGTTTGTTGGTCTGTGAGAAGGATATCCCAGAGTTGGTTGTTGGTGTGGCCTATTTTGGACCTGGACCTAGTCATTATAGGACAATCATGAATTAATGGTGTTGTTACAAAACAAAGTTGTCTAAATATTTGATATGTTTTAAAATGGCTTAGAAGGTGTCTCAAAAGCCTCTTGTAGTGTGGAGTTTGGGTCTGGATCAGTGGTTGTGTTTGACAAATTGTAATTGCTTGGTTACTTGGAGTTTGGTTCCAATGGAGGAATGGTCAAAATATGTAAGGGAATACTTGAGTAGGTGTTTGTTTGGGTTGATTCAGTGTCCCTAAGGAGTCTGAAGGTAATGAGTAATCTGATTATGGGTCAGGGTGTTTGTAAATCAAAATTTTCTTTGTGAAGGAGAGTTGTCTTGAAGGATGGTGAATTGGGAAGAGGGAAACTTATTGTTGACAAATTTGTAATTGTGGACCCCTAGCATTGCATCATGGTTGAAAAGCAAACATGGCCTTGAAAATGTATATTACAATTATGGGGTGGGATAAGAAAATTGTTTCTTTTAACATTTAACTCATCCCGCTTAGTCTATATGGTTGCAAAGTTAGGCTTGTAGTGTTTTTCTTGAGACAAAACATTGAGAAAATCTAATAAATAACTATAACTTTGAAATAAGATGTAATCTCTTGTCATATCCTTTTGATTGAATTGGTTGTACTTTTATGGAGTCTAAAGCCATGATTAGACACATAATATAACTTCAAGCTGCTTAAATTATGTATTGTTAGACACTTTCCATTGCTTCTAATGTGAGCAATACTTACCATAGACTTGAAAAAAGGCGAGTTAAAGACATTAAGGCTTGTCTTACATACTAGAACATGAAGACAAAATTTAATCAATAATGTTGATAAAATCTTTAATCTTACATTGCTAATAAGTTCAAGGAAAAAATGGGATAAAATTAAAATTATTGATAAGATAAAGTTGAAGTATCTCTAGTTTGATTGATCAATACTACTTTTTCATGATCTTGAAAAATAAAATGAATATAGCTAACGACTAACATTCATGACCTAAATAGGGAAATTGGTTACTACACTAACTTGAAAACACATTGATTCAAGTGAAATCTTAAATTTACATTAACAAAGTGGAAGATGAACATATTTCTCTCTAACTCAAATCCTACTTCAAATAAAATAAAATAAAGTAACTTTGTCATTAAGTTAGTGTGAGAAGCATTTTCACTCGATTTAATAACTCAAATAAAATTAAATAACTTATATTTTACAAGAATCAAAATGGCTTGGGTATCTTGATTTCCACCATGCTCAAATATAAAAATTACAAAGAATCTCAATTTTAGTCCACCCATATGTATTTGAATGGCTAGATTGTTTTATCTCATTTTCCTTTATAAAGCATTTGAGACATCATGTTGTTTGTAATTTGTCACTTTTTTGATAATAAAAAACAAAAGAGTGGATGAGGAAATTCTCTCTTCAAATTCATATTGGAAGTTTATTGATTTAATTTACTTCTAAAATCTAAAACAATAACAATCTTGCATAATTTGTTCTTTGGGGTTTGGATGCAAGAGCCAGGTGCACTCACAATCGACATCAACAAAAAAGAGAGGTTGTTTTAGAGGTCGGTTATTGTAAATAATTGAACGACTATTCTCATCTGGCTAGATGTAATTACTTTTATTGTTTTATTGATAATTTGATAAAATTGAGATGTAGCTAGTCTCATTATTAGTATGAAGGAAATAGAATTAATTTTAAATTTTTTGATGTGATAGTGGAATGGGAGGAGTCCACCAAGTAAAGAAAATGAAGGTAGATTGGAAGAGCAAGGAAGGACAGTGGTCACACCTATAGAAGATTGAAAGATCACAAAGAAGTAAATGGAAAAGGCCAAGTGATAAATTTTGCAAATTAACATAGAAGAGTGCCATAAAGAGGAATAAGGAGGAACAAGCCACAACATCAATGAAGGGAAAAAAATGTATATAAAATGATATGGGTTGCAATTTCTAGAAGAGCACATAAGGAAAATATGAGAAATCATGGCATCTAGGAGGCAAGGATACATAGCTCATGATGGATAAAAGAGGTCACACTAGGTAGTGTGAGTGTTTCAAATTCATCTGAAATAAAATGCACAAAGAAGGAAATAGAGGCCATGCCCATGAAGAGGTGAAAAACAAAGTGAAAACAATGACATAGAAAGAGGCCACACATTAATAGAGGGAGGTGTTGTTGGGTATATGAAGCCCAATGGATTTCTTGTAGGCATGTTATTATTCAAACTTGGTAATGTAGAAGTTTCTGATGAAGATGTATATGCTATAGCATATGGATGACTGTAAAAAAAGAGATCAATAAAGTTTTTCCCCTGCTTGAAAGTGGATGTAGCCTATTGGTGAACCACTATAAAAATTTTGTGTTCTTGTTTGCGTATTTGTATTTTAAATCTATTTTTAATTTCTACAACTTTCTTTCATTTATACTGCGATAATTCAATCAATAATTGGTATCAGAGCTTTGTGAAGAAGCTTGGTGGTGAAGCGGTTCTTTGGAAATTGGTAAAGAATTTCCATAATTATGGACAAAGCAAATAAATGGAAGATAGAAAAGTTAATGGGGAAGAACTTTGGATTGTGGAAGGTATAGATGGAATCGTTGCTGAGTAAGCAGGATCTCTCACTTGCAATGGTAGGGAAAACCAAAGGAAAAGGTTTGATGTTTGACAAAGAGTGGGAGAAATTGGATAAGAAAGCAAGGGCCACTATTTTTCTTTCGTTGTCAAACAACATTTTGTTCAACGTTTCTATTGAGAAGACTTTGAAAGAGCTATGGGACAAACTTTCAGATATGTATGAGATGGCATTGACATCAAACAAGGTTTTTATCATGAATAAGTTATGCAATTTGAAAATGAAAGAAGGTGGGATCATGTCCAATCACCTAATTGAATTTACTACTTTGGTCACTCAATTGATTTCAGTGGGTATAAAATTAGATAATGAAATTAAAGAAATTTTGTTATTATGTTCTTTACCAAATAGCTGGGAAGGGGTTGTGATGGCAGTTAGCACTTTGATGGCTGCCAAGAGTAAACTAAAATTTGATGACGTTGCAGCCACACTTCTCAGTGAAGAAATGAGGAAAAATTAAGAATCCTCTTCTGGTGATGCCTTGACTACTGTAAGCACTGGAAATAGAGGAAAGGATCAAGATAGAGGCAAACATAATAATAGGAGAAGGTCTAAATTTTCTCCAAGTTCGAAGTCCAGGGGTAGAAATGGTGATTGTTGGTTTTGTGGCAAACTGGGTCACACAAAAAAGAATTGTTGGAATTACAAAAAGGCACAATTAAAGGTGAGAAATAATGAAGTAAACACTGCATATGATAAAGATGATGGTGTTTTGGTTTTTTTAGTGATTGACACTACTGTAGACTCATGGCTGCTCGATTCTGGTGCCTCTTTCCATGCTACTCCATTTCGGGAGGCTTTCACAAACTACCAAGAAGGTAAGTTCAGTAGAGTTTTTCTTGGTGATAATAAAGAATGTGAAATAATCAACAAAGGTGATGTGACATTATAATTAAAAAATGAAAATAAATGGATTTTGAGGGATGTGAGACATGTTCCCACACTGAAAGGAAATTTAATATCAATAAGCCAACTCTATACTCAAGGGTGCACTGCCAAATTTTCTTTAGATACTTAGAAAGTAACCAAGGGTGTATTGGTGCTTGCAAAAGGAAACAAATTGGGTAATCTATATGTGTTAGAGTGTCATGGTGAAGTGGGAGCTGCAATGGAAATTGTGGACAACAGTTCAAAGCTTTGGCATAAGAGGCTCAGACATATGAAAAAAAGGGGACTTGAAGTCATGCTTCAAAGGGATCAACTTCCTAGCCTAAAATCTATAGATTTGGAAATATGTGAGCTCTACACCTTTGGAGCTCATGCACTCAAATGTTTTTGGTCCAATAGAGGCAACCTCCATTAGAGGCGCTAATTATTTTGTTACTTTTCTTGATGATTGTACAAGAAAATTATGGATTTATATGATGAGTAGAAAATCAAAAGTGTTTTCGAAGTTTAAAAATTTTAAGGCCATTATTGAAAATTAGATTGGGCTCAAAATAAAATGTCTTAAAATAGATAATGGGGGAGAGTTTTTCTCTTTGAAATGTGACACCTTTTGTGCAGATAATTGTATTCATCGGATCAAAGTAGTTCCTTTCACCCCTCAAGAAAATGGTGAAACTGAGAGGTTGAATTGAACGATTATTGAGAGAGCTTGGTGTATGCTCTCTAACACTATATTGCACAAAGAATTTTGGGAAAATACTTGTAATACAATGGTGTATTTGATTAATCAAGCTCCTTCATATCGATTGGATTTTGATATTCTAGAGGAGAGATGGCTCGAGAAACACATTACTTACAATCATTTGTGTGCGTTTGGCTATGAAGCTTTTGTGCATATTCCTAAGGAGCAATGAATGAAATTAGATCCCAAATCAAAGAAGTGTATATTCATTGGTTGTGGAGAGGAACAATTTGGTTTTCATCTTTGGGATCCATTTGCCAAAAATTTTACTTGTAGTTGAGATGTGGTGTTTAATGAGAAAGTATTCCCCGCTTTGCAAAAATAAGAGAATTCAATGAAACAGTTTGTTCCTGTAGATAATCTCTTTAGTGAGAATAATAAAAATTTTAATAAAGGAATAATTTTAGGCTCAAGTATGAGCACACAACATTGGACGATTTTAATGTAGCCTCACAATACTTCTGCGCAGTCACTACATGTTCAAAGACTACCTTTTTTTCCTCAATCATTCTCACTTGGGAGTGGTTCATAGCTTTTCCAAAATCAAATAGTAACTATTGGAGACTTCATGCATGCCATAAACAATTCATCGCTATCTTCACAAAATATGTTGAACCTACCATGCAGTACCTCTATGCAATCTTCCTTGGGATGCTCAGACAACATGACACCAATGTTTAAGAAGTCGCATGAATTGGGAACTTTATTTCCCATGTAGCATGTTTTGGGTGGAAAGGAATTTTCTTCGCACCCTCATGTTGAAGCCTATAATGTGAGGCATGTGCAAGAATAGGGAAATGTGCAAGAACAAAGTAGTGTGTAAGGTAGTTTGCAATTTGATATAGAAGATATTCAACATCAATTACAAAGATTAAATTTGTACACAAATTTGCAAGAACAAGCTCCTTAGTTAAGAAGGTCTACCCATGAGAAAAAGCGTCTAACTAAATTTGATGATTATGAGTTATTGCTCTTCGATTAGTTAGAGCCTAAAAATTTTAAACATGCTTGAAAAGATGAGAATTCAGTAAAATGGAGGGAGGCAATGCAAGAAGAAATGGAGTCATTGATGGCAAATGAAACTTGGGATTTGGCTACCCTTCCACCAAATTAAAAACCACTCAAGAATAAATGGGTGTATCAATAGAAAGAAGAAGATGGAGGTAGTAAATGCTAAGGGCTAGATTAGTTGTGAAAGGTTTTGATCAGAAAAAGGGGATTAATTTCAATGAAAATTTCTCACCAATTGTAAAGATGACAACAATTCGAGTAGTTTTGGGCATGGCAGTTGTATGGGATCTTGAGCTTGAGCAACTTGATGTAAAAACTACATTTCTTCATGGAGATATTGAAGAAGAGTTATATATGGAGTAGCCTGAAGGTTTCATCAAATAGGGTTAGAAGAATTTGTATTGCAAATTGAAGAAAAAATTGTATGGGCTCAAGCAAGCCTTGAGGTAGTGGTACCTTAAATTTGATAGCTTCATGACTGAGCAACAATTTACTCATTGTGAATTAGACCCATGTGTTTACTATAAGAAGCTTGCTAATGGTGAGTTTGTTATAATTTTTCTTTATGTTGATGACATGTTGGTATTACTAGCACTAGCATGAGGATAATTTGTGAATTGAAGCTACATTTGGCTCAACATTTTTCCATGAAAGATTTAGGGGCATTGAAGAGGATTCTTAGGATGCAAATAATCAGGGATAGACAGAAGAGAGAAATCAAATTGTCTCAAGAAAAATATATTTCCAAAGTATTGGATAGGTTCAATATGATGAGTGCCAAGCTTGTTAGTACTCCTTTGGTTGATCACTTTCACTTATCATCAACAATGTGTCCAAAAACTCAAGAGGATCAAGAACACATGAATAGTGTTTTGTATTCATCAATAGTTGGGAGTCTCATGTATGCCATGGTTTGTATTCATCTAGATATTGCTCATGTAATGGGAGTTGTGAGTAGATTTATGGGTAATCTGGATAAATCTCATTGGCAGGCGGTACAGTGGATTCTACAGTACTTGAAAGGTACATCAAATCATGTTTTATGAACTTTGGAGGAAATGATACTCAACTATGAGGTTATTTTGATTCAGATATGGTTGGAGATTTAGACAAACGAAGGTCTACTACAGTTATGTGTTTACATTTTTCTGGGTTGCTATCAGCTTGGTTTCACGGTTGCAACAGGTGGTTGCTCTTTCCTCTACTGAGGCAAATTATATTTCCCTCACCGAAGGAGCAAAGGAGATTATATGGTTACAGTGGTTATTGGGAGAATTGTGGTGTATGCAATATGTTTTCACTTTGTTTTGTGCTAGCAACAACGTTGTTCACTTGGAAAAGAACCCCACCTTTCATAATAGAACCAAGCATATAGAACTTCGATATCATTTTATTTGACATGTTCTTGATGAAGGTAAGTTGTAGGTGGAGAAATTTGATACGAAAGTGAATCCATCTAATGCATTAACAAAGGTAGTACCAAGGGAGAAGTTTGAATTTTGTAGAGCTTCTCTCGACATTGTAAGGAAGTGACAATAAGATCGAAGTAGGGGAATGTCTGGTATGTTGTAGTAGCCATTGGACTTCAAGTGGGAGATGTTGGGTATATGAATCCCAATAGACTTCTTGTTTGTTTACACCCATGCCTCTTTATATTCTTTCTTGAAGGCATGTCATTATTTGAACTTGGTAATGTAAAAGTTTTTGATGAAGATGTATATGTTGTAGCAAATGAATGACTATAAAAAATAGAGATCAATAAAGATGTTCCCTTGTTTGAGAGTGGATGTATCCTATTGGTGAACCACTATATAAATTTTGTGTTCTTGTTTGCGTATTTTTTTTCTTATATGTTTTTAATTTCTGCAACTTTCTTTCATTTATATTGTGATAATTCAATCAACAGGTGCACCATGTAAAGAGAAGAAGATAAATATTTATGGATTTAAAAAAGAAGAGAAATAGGGAAGTAAGGGGTGTATATTTCAGAAGTTAAGGAGAATGAATAATACATAGAGAAATGGAGGGGTGTGTAGACTTTCAGATTTAAAATGAAATAATTAAAATTGCACAATGAAGAAAGAGGAAGCCACGAATGGTGAATGGAAAATAATAATAATATGAAAATACTAAGTGAAAAGGATAGAGCATAGGCATGTCTCATGGAGGAAAAACATTTGTTTATGTAGAGAAATAGAGGAGCATGGATCAAGCCATGTGATTTGGAAAATAATCCAAGTGAAACCAACATCTTTAAGAGTTTAAAAGTAAGCAGATAAAAGAACTTACAGGCTACACATTTGAAGGAGTAATATTTGCAATGGAAGAAGGAAATAGAGAATAAAATTCATTATATGCAAAATAGAGGATTACATGAAGATCAATGGAGAAGATAACAAACAAATCAAGAAGTTACAATAAGAATTGAAATTTGCAAACTATATTTTCGCTTGTAGATTGAAGGAATAAATTTGATTAATTCTCCAATCGAATTGCAAACTATATTTTCGAAGTGCATGAAATTGAAATTGCTTCCTTTGTCCTAGTGTAAACTTTATTTGAAATTTAAATTGACAAATGAAATTATCCATTTAACTTAGAATTGGGTGCTATTTTTTCCAATTCAATAAGACTCACAAATTTCATTTTGCATAATTTGGTATTAGAGCCAGATTAAAGGTTGTTGAAGACATAAACAAAGGTAAAAACTACTATGAAAGAAAGAAGAGTGAACAAAAATAGAGCAAGTTGCTCGATGGTGAAGTGTGTGAGAATAAAACTATTTTTTGCAATTGTAGAAAAGTGAGTGTGAAGCGTGTTGGCTATCCTCCAACATAGATAAAGCTATGTAGAAGGTGTATGGAATGAAAGGCGGGGTGAATCAATAGATCTAATCAATTCAAAACTCTTAACTTCAACTCAAAATATCAAATCATGCAACTTGAATCTTCACTACTAATCAAACATTGAGCACACAATCACACAATTGAACACCAAATATACGTGGAAACCCAAGATGGGAAAAACCATGGTGAGAATAGCTACTTGGATCTACTATCCAAATCCAGCCTCACAAAGCAAAAATATATAAGTAATTTTACAATATGAAGTAGACACCAACCTACTAAAGACACCAATCCCCTATTGTATTTGAAGGCACCAACCTGCTGGAGACACCAATCCCCAATGAATTAGTACAATGGGTAGAACATCAATCCTACCAAATTACATAGATAAAGCTTGCAGATCTTCAATTGTAGCCTAAAACATCTCATACACTTCTCGACTGGCCACATACACTCTTCCACACTTCTTATGATATTTTGATAATGACACACACTTTGAAATGCAACTCACATTAAATAAATCTAGCTTCACAATTGTCTCCTTGTATATTTACCTTCCGCACTTTGTCAAATTAGCATTGTGCAACCATCTGATTGATGAATATATACATGATATTGCATTAACACTTCTATTTCAGCCAGGGGTCCTTAAATAACCAAGATGACATAAGGTGGACCTAAGTTCAAATTACATGAAATGTGTAACAGGTTGATCCAAATCAAATTTTGTTGCTTCCAAAAGAACGAGATGCTATGAGATACCACAAGAATCTTAACCAGTTCCTATCTTGACACCACACACAAGATTTGAATTTTTCACGTTACAAGTTGTTACTACACAAATATTGAACACTAATAGGTTGATTGACATGCATAGAGAACCTTATGTCACTTCAATCTTTTTGCATGTTTAACATATTCTTTGGAAATTAAGCTTTAAGATATAACATGTAAACATACTCACCTCTCAAATAGTAGAGACAAACTCCATTTCCAAAAGAAATATTGACCATAATTTTATTGCTAGAGAAATATCTCTGCCCTGAGAATTGAGTTGAAACATTCAAGTACAAACTTCTGATTTACCTCCATCATAGTGAGTAGATGAATGCATGATATTGCAAGCATACAAAAGTTACACATACTTCTAGAACTATAACTAGTAACATATATTTTTGCAAATCTCTGCAACTCAAAATGATATGATAGGTGAAATATCTCCCTTAGTTTTTTTTTGAATTTTTAGCACATAAAACTTCACCCGTTAATATTAGCCCAAGAAAGATAAGAAACTAAAAGCAACCCTTCACATTCTGATCACCCAAATCCTAGAGTGGGCAAGGTGAGAGCATACAGTGTAAGGGGATTTGATAACAATAATCTAAAATGCTGGAAGTATAATGCTATTGGTGGCAAGCCAACCAATAGAGAAAATGGTAATGCTTAGATGGCAAGCCAACCTCTTCCACTTTTTAGCAGTCTACTGGAAAAGTAAATGAAACTAAAATGTTTAGGTGGCAAGTCAACCTCTTCCACTTTTCAACAGGCAACAAAAATATAAAGAAACTAAACCAATTTTCAGCGAGAGTGGAATAACAAAGTACTAAAATGAAAGAGTTGATCAATACTACCGATACAATGTATCATGAGATAACTTAAATATGAAGGCCTAAGAATTAGATAATCATCTCTATGTTAATTACAACAATAAGCATCAAGAAATAAAGAAAAAATACTAAAAAATACCAAATCCGATATGAAAGAGTAGCAATCTGATTTTCTTGATTAGCAGACCTGAAACACACCAAAATGCTCGTATCTCACCAAGCACAACTCTGATTTTCCTCAAAATTGTTGCAAAGAGCCATACAAGCTAGGCATCCAACACCAAGTAGCCAAACACACTAAAACTATCACCAACTCCCAAGCATGAATTCCAATGACACACAAAAATAGTATGACCTCCTTGGGAAAGGCGACTTTATCTTAAAATTCCAATACTCTACCAAAAATCATAAGAACTTGAGCATAGGGTTGTACAAGTATGAGGAAAGCGTGGAATCAATACCCATAACATACTCTTGCCTCCTTAATACATTGTGAGTCAAAACATGCATCAGCCATACTCAAACCAAAAACTTGAAAACTAAAAGAAACACTCCAAAAAGACACAAAATGGAAGCTAACTCACAACCACACCAAAAATTAGAAAACATCAAATGAAGCCATCACCATTGAAGCTCTAATTGCAACCTCTAGATGAAGATGCACCAAAAGATCAGCTAGGAGTTGTCTTTCAAACCTGAAACTGATGAAGGCTAGCAGGTATTCCAACCTCGAAGCAAGAGTTTGAATAAAATTCAGCAACACTTTGTTATGATATAAAAAATGGATAACCAAATGAAGAGGAAGACATGCATACTTATAGGTTTTCAACCCATAAATTCAAATCCCTTTCCCCTCCAAAATGGGATGCCCAAATATGAGGAATATAATATTATGAAATAAAACTCATAACTTGTGAAATATGGCATCCACTTTACCTTGGAAAATAATATCACTTAAAACATTTTAATCTCCAATATGGGCACGAGGCCACCTTTTAAACACAACTTCAAGTCACAATGCCTAGGCATGGGGTCCAAAAGCAACAATGAAATATAATGTGACTTAAGTCATAAAACTTTCCTTTTCAAGCTCCAAGAATGTTGGAGAAGCCATTGCCAAAAAAAACTACCTCACTGCCAGAATTAGAAACTATGTGTTTAATTGCCAAACTACACTAAAAAATAACACTTACTAAAAATAGTGACTCCAAACTCCATTTGAGCACAAATCGGGTATCGTTGTAACTTACTAAAAATAGTAAGTTCAAAAATATCCTTTGATGGAAATGCATGTCACACCCCTCTAAAGCTCTTTGAAAACCCAAAAATACCCTGAGAAAAAACTTCCAAATTCCTGCAAACAACCTCCTAAAAACTTAGAAGAATATTTCCTAGGAAATAGGAAACCCTAATTCCACCTCTGACTAGCCTACGAGATAGGCTAACAGTCATCAGATATGACTAGTGCTAAGAAGGGGACATTACAGTCTGCCTTCCCTAAGATTGCTTGTCCTCAAGCAATTTCAAGTTTGGATGCTACAAAGTCTACTCATCCTCCCAAGTAGCATCCTCAATTGGTAAATTCTTCCACTTCACCAAATACTCTTTGATAGACCTCCTCCTCAAAGAGCACTCCCTAAAATCAATGATTGCTCTAGAACTAAAACCAACTATCCCTCCTCATCCAATGGAGGAAAATATGATGAAGCTACAACATTGTGCCCAAGTTCCTTCTTGAGGTGTGACATGTGGAAGACATTATGCACCTTGCTACTCATTGGTAGCTCTAACTCGTAAGCCACTTCCCCAACTCACTGGTGATCCTGAAAGGCCCATAGAAACATTGCTTGAGTTTCTCTGCTCCACTCTTCTTGAGAGTGGACTGTTTTTCAGGCTAGAGCCTCAAGTAGACCATGTCTCCAACCTCAAAGTACGCTCAATATTTTTGTTAGATAATCATATGTCTTCTTTGATTCTGTGTGTGTGAAGATTATCCCAAAAATCTAAAATGTCCCGACTCTACTGCAATATATCCCTCGCTTGAGGAGCTCTACTATCACCAAACATCAAACCAATGAAGCTAGGA
Organism: Sequoia sempervirens; assembly: GCA_007258455.2. Taxonomy (NCBI): domain Eukaryota; kingdom Viridiplantae; phylum Streptophyta; class Pinopsida; order Cupressales; family Cupressaceae; genus Sequoia; species Sequoia sempervirens. Next base: position 35,115 of record VDFB02072768.1, read on the forward strand.
GCCTCATATCTATACAAAGCCATGAAAGGAGACATTTTGATAGACAAATGGTGGGAAGAGTTATAATAGTACTCTCCCAAATAAAGTCATCTCACCCAAGCCTTCTTCTGTCTTGAAACATAATTCCTGAGATAGCCTTCTAATCATTTGTTTACAATCTTTGTATACCCATTTGTCTATGGGTGATAACTAATGCTTGGAGTGAGCAATGTACCACTCAATCTGAAAACCTCTACAAAATACTTAGGAACTTGTGTCCCTATCACTCACAATGTTTTTGGTAACCCATGCAATTCTGAACACCTCTCTAAAGAACAAATCAAAACTCAAGTAGTTGTAAATGAGTTGGTAATGACAAAGAAATGAACAAACTTCATCAATATGTCCACAACAACATATATGCAATCTCTCCCTTGTACCTTTGTGATGCAGAGAAAGGGTGGAATTGTCTCAACCAACACAATTTGACTCAAATCAATCACCTCTCAAACCACAAGACTCAATCAATGGTGATTTACACAATTTTGCTTGTTTCATCAACTAGGTCTCCAAACCTAGGTCCAAACCTAGGTTTTCAAGTGCATCTTTTAGAGAAGGCCATTTCAACACTAGACTGACAACTTTTTAGATACCCATTAGGCTTTTATTCAACATACCTCATTTGCAACTATGGATTTTTTGGA